>JAVLUE010000201.1:0-20001 GCA_034190945.1 Octodonta nipae
ACTGACATTGAACAATTACAATGAAAACTTCGAGTTTTACTAACAAAAGCTCAAATCACCATCCAAAGAGCTCTGTCGCACGTATAACTTTGCCACGGTATGAAAGAGGAAGAGGATTGGAAAATCTAAACAAACTATTAGATCAACAAATTTCTATTTTGCGTAGTCATTTCCAGAAACTCGCAGAATTTTCTGATCTACACAGAGTTATGTGCCAGGCTGATGACTCAACACCACTGCGACTGACACAACAACATGTCCAATTAGAGCACTAGACCACAGATCAGAAACTGCTGAAATGGAAAGAGAAGCCCCTTCATGGAAGACATATAAATGACGTCAACCAAGATTATGTCGATAGAGCAGCGTCGAACGAATTACATCGTTAAAGACCCTTCTATTAACAACGACAGATGCAGGTACGGTTGCCAAACATCTGAATCTATCCAGCATATCACAGGAGGTTGTCAAGCGTTCGCTGCAACTGAATACAAAGAACGACACGATGATGCGGCAAAAATACTTCACCAGGAACTAGCACTGAAACTTGAATTATCACAGTCGGTAAGATTACCATACAATAAATCTGTTTTAGAAAATAACAACTACAAGCTATACTGGGACCGCACGATACTGACCGATCGGACTGTTGCTCAAAATAGACCAGATATAGTTTTGGTAGATAAAGTATCTCGAAAAACAACTTTAATTGACATAGCAATTCCTAATAACAGTAATATAAATACCAAGCAGGCTGAGAAAATAACCAAATATAGAGATTTGGAATTTCAAATAAAGACTCAGTGGGACATGAACAACACACGAACTGTACCAATTGTTATGTCAACGACAGGACTAGTCCCAAAATTTCTATTGAACAATTTAAAATAGTTCGGCCTGGACGAACATCTTTACCAGCAAATGCAAAAAGCCGTCCTCTTAGGAACAGCCCGGGCGGTCGAGAAATTCATGGGAAACTGCCGCCACGACTCCAACCACGGGCCCGAAAACCTGGCAAGGGCTCCCACAGAGCTTAACCCTTTTGATATTTAGGATATCTGGGATTTAGTGAATTTTCCCCTAAAGGCACTCACAGCGTGCCTTAGAGGTAGTGTGATGCCACATACATTGTATGGTCAAGTCGAACGATGTAAATACAACGTAAATAATAATTATTATAATGTGAAAGTTTAAAATGGCATTACTTTGTAAAACATAATCTGATTTAAAAAAATGATGTGTCAAATGATTGGCAAAAAGGGACCTTTAAAAATGAAACATGATACCTGTTTGTATTTAAACTTTTAGAAGTGATATTCACCCCTTCTTCGGGGTTGACCCTGCAAGGTGACCGATACGTGTAAAATGTGCCCCCCACCCTAAAACATTAATTAACGTTTTTTTTTGTCTTTTCTTTTAAATATATTTTTAAGGTTATTTTGGGTGACTAGTTTTGAAATGAAAGCCCTGTATTTGCAGTTTGGAGTATACAAAACAATCTGAACAGAATTTAAACGACAAGACACCTAAACCAGTTACAACACGAACAAATCTCACAGAATGTTATTTAAATTAGCGCTAATGAAATGAAATTAAAAGAACGACAACACAATGAAACCGTAATTTATGTAGAAAAATACAAAATTACAACAAAGTTTTATATGTCAAGTTTTCATACTAATAACGCTACTAATAAACCCGATGAATTTATTTATTGTACACGTTCCTTTCACATTCACCTCGGATAAAATGTTAATATAATGTGCAACGTCATTAAAATTACGAAACACACCTATAAGAAGTTTTGCAAATTGCCGTAATAAATGAATTCGGTAGTTTCGTTCGAGCTATTAATTGTTATTCGCTTAACGTTCCCCGTGTGTTAAAGTAGATACTTACTGTTAAACATATCGGGTAATATCTACTAAATCCACAAAATTACTTAATCGTTATTGTGACTTTTAAAAATACGATTTTTGAGGACGAAAGTGAAGCATACAACGGAATACATACCAAAATTGCGTGGAAATATAATTCTAACATCAAACACAAACCTCAGAATGCAAGACAATCTATTGTTTCTAGAGAGAACTCGTCATTAGATTCGCTACCTTCATAACTGACAACAGGAAACATTATAGAGTCATGTTTATAAAAGAAAACTTTTCGTTGCGAGTCAAGGTCAACTATGGTGTTATTTCTATTTATTTAAATATTTCTGCTTTTAAGAAAATGAAATCAATATGTTCTATTTTCCTGTGGAAAAATCTAATGTGGCGTCCATACCAAAATAAAAGTTGATGATGGTAGCTGAAAAAAAAAACGTCGAATGGCAAATTTGAAAAGGTCGTTGTATACCTGAAAAGTGGCAACAAAAATGTGTTTTTGGTTTTGTATGTCCGCGTCAAATACCGCTACAAAAATATAAAAACGAAACAACAAATTTTTTTTCGCATTTATTCGGCAAATTTAAATAAAAAACGGCAATTCTTCAACCCACTAAATTACGCAATATTGTCCCCATTTAAACTTCTTCGTATCGCCCGTAGTTTCCGAGATACCAATGGTAAGGGTCGAATATCGAATTTGAATTACCCTATATGTACAGTGATGGCATTAGTGCGTCACTACGATCTCCGTTATTATAGAAGATATGAAAAAAAACTGCAAATTTCAAAATTATTTTCGCATGTACAAGGTGATACGTATTACCTGGGTGAACGAAACGTACTTTTTCAATGGGACACCCCACATATTATTTCAAATTTAGATTACGCTCATCTTTCACAAACTTTTTAAAAATAGCTCATTTTTACGACAGTGTTATTTCTTTATTACTGCAATAATTAAATATAGGGTCAGCCAAAACTCGAACACTTGATTTTTTTTTTCATTTTAAAAACTGAAAACATTTTACGTTTTTTCATTTTTACAAAACATTCCATGCAGCTAAAACCATTAACTTCTGGAATATTTATTAACAAAAAGAGAGGTTATAACAAGTTGGCAAATGACAGATATAGATACCTAATAATTACTGGCTTGTCATTTAACACCTGTAAAATTTCGTACTCTCAATTAATTTGTAAACCCTCAAATATTGTTTAAAATTAACTTTCCTGTATAGGAATACTGGGAGAATGTATGAAACATTGTCTAGTAGCACAACGAATATATTGTTACGGATCCCGTGGGTTCAATTAGACACATGTTGTCCAATTAATACAACTTTATTAACGATGAAAACACAACCTTAACTTTCAAACTTCAATACAAATTTTTTGAAGCATACAACACAAAAGACAGTTTACTAAGAGCATATACTTTACAACTTATAATACTCACTGAACTTGTGACAAGACTAAAACTCCTATTTATATACAATTTTTGCATTCAAGAGTCTTTGAAAGGTTAAGAGGTAGTTTTGATCGCTAGGGTTCGGCATCTTATAAAAAAAAGGAAATAATAAAACCTGAAGTTACGCCAAATCCTCGTATTCGTACAGGTGGTCAGCCTGATATTACTGACATTGGCCCGAAGCGTAAAAATGCGGCCTTTTTTAACATATTCAGTTGCATCAAGAATTGCTCGACGATGGCCATACCAGAAGAGTTTTCATGAATGGGCTCAACAGAATGTCCAAAATCAGGTGGATTTCATTGATTTGGTCCTTTTTGGAGGCAAAGTCACTTTTTATAAAAATGGAACCGTAAATAGGCACAACTTCCATTGTTATTCAACAAAGAATCCGTTGTCTAATAATCTGGTGATCTGTTATTGTTTGGGGTTGGTATAGTTGGTGATCACATTTTAGAGAGTAGATAGTATGATTTCATTGAATCTCTAGTTTTCAGGGATACAAATTTATTAGAACACCCTGATCTGAATGGTGATATTGCTCATGAAAAGATTCAATGCAATGGGTTTCAAACAAAAATTATTCATATTTACTTCTTCATGTTGTAGGAGTCACATCTTTTAGTTTGACGCAATCTACAGCTGTTTTCACGACTACAAAACACAGACTCTACAGTATTCAAGTTCACGTAAAGGTAACATCGGTTAACATTACCGATCACGTTTTTAAACTTAGTTGATTCTTTCCTCCACCCTTTAAAAGATTAACATTTCTTCGTCTTTCTATTTAGCGATCTCTCCTTTAAAAAATGACTGTGAACAATCACTTCAGTTTCTTTGGAGGAATGATTTATTGTTAACAGTTTGTTTACATCTTTTCATTGTACCCTAAACACTTCCATACCTCTTTCTGTGTTCCTTAGAGGTCATACGCCAAATGATTTCAAAACATTCGTAAGTAACCTAATTTTATAAAATAAATAATATAAAAAAGGGTATTCTTTTTGAAGATAAACTTTCGTTTAGTTTCAATATTGTTGTATAACCTTTAGATTATGTAGAATGTTTATTAAGAATAAATAATTCAGACTGCCAAAATATTATATGCTACATCAGTTAGAGCAATCATAATGCATTAGGACTGCATGGGGCCCAAATTATATGGTTTACATTGACCAACTTCAAAGAACTCAATACAAACTCCTATATATATTTTCACTTGATTCTTGTCACTTGTCACTGAAGCCACAAGTTCTTCAACATCAGCACTGTCTGATTTTCCATACTGCTACACCAAACAGCATTTAATGTAAACACTAGGGCAAAACGTGCTACAAAAAACATCTGTAGTGTTCCTTCATAGTATCAACGGTGAACACTAGTTACCATTTGCGAGCAAAGTTCAATTCGTGTGAAGTTCACCCCTATATAATTTAATTAATATACTAATTCGTCAATGCCAGAATTGCTTTGTTTGAACAGTTTATACAGCTTCACATATTTGTAATACCTACGTGTACATATGTCTGTTATTTCTTCTACTGAACCATGTTCATGAGTGTTGTAGTTGGTTTATTATTTGTGCAATTTCGCATATGAATAAAGGTAAATTATAAAGGTTTTGAAACGATCTCTGTGAAACTATTCCCTTTAAAGGTACTTGATTGAGACTTGATAATCGAAGTTTTCTTGTTTTCACACATTTGCAACAATTTTAACTGTAAATTTTCACACTGACATTTCAAATGTTGTGCTTCGTTGAAATACTATAGCATTATGTTACTTCTACATGAAACTGGCCAAGGTTAACTAAATATCAAAATATTCTCGTAACGCGACATTCTCTTTCTTGACACACGACTTATATTCAAAAATAGTAAATTTCAAATGTTTGCTAATTATAAATTGTACTTATTAAAACATCCTGTATGTATATTCATAAATATATAAAGATTCATTAAGACTATAGCAAAAAATTGTAAACATTTTCGTAACTTTTTCATCTGTAACTAAAAAAAATATATATCTTTATAAAAATAATTTAAAACATTGATCTTTGCAGATTAAAAATGTTTAAGCTCGTAGTTAACATTTTTATAAATCGTTAACAAAATATTTGTAGGAAATCAATTCGTGCTGTTAACATTTATAGATACAATGCGGGCGATGAATTCAAAGATTTCTGTTGAGTAATTCAACATGATTCATCAAGCACCGCATCCCATATAAAATGTGTATCACGACTAGGACCATTGTCATTAATTGTTTAGATGTACAAACTGTACTTGACACAAAACTGGTACATACCTTACAAGAATTTCATTTTAATTATTCCTTTTTTTAACACTATCACAGGAGTTTTACTAAAATACAAATAAAACGATCAGACGCGACAACAAATACGAACAAGAAACTATTACTGCGATCGATTGTGATGAATTAAATAACTTTTTATGTAAATATTATTTCATCAATTGGAATTCTATTGAACCCAAACCGTAATACAAACATTCACCGAAGAAGTTAGTTGTCAACTGTTGCTTTTTGGTTAAAAATTTTCCATTAGCGACACTGGTGGTGACTTCTTTAAAACTGGTGACAATGACATTACCGATAATGTAGGTTTCTTTACGTATGTTAATTTATTTAAATCTATTGATGTAAATTGTAAATAATTCAAGGATTTAATGTGATTTACTTAAAACATTAACGAGATTAAGAAAATATATTCCAGTCACGTTTTCTTAACAAATTTATGACAATTGACAAGTCTCATGACGTTTCTTCAACTTTCAAAACGAGGTGAGGTTGACCACAGTTTGACGTATGCGTAAGAAACGGTATTGAACTATTGATACCCTTATTTTTTTAATTGCAGAAACTGTGATGGGTCAGAAATTACAAATTGCGTGAATTATCGAGTCAAAATATTCCACAACAGCAACAATGGAACAAACTCCGCCCGAAAGAGTGAACAATAATAGTCCAAATAATGAGGTATTTAATATTATTTTCCTTTCACTTTAGTTTTTTTGCTAAAATGAACTTTTCAATTATACATAGACTCAAGAGACTCAAGAAATTAATGCAGACAGCGTATCACCATCGAGTACAGTGCCAGAAGCTGTTGTTGTCACAACTGGACCTATTCCAACTTATAACAACCCACCAATCAATACATTACTTACAGCTAGTTCTTCGACTGAGGAGATTCCTCCTCCAAAGCCAGATTACTATGCTCCTCCACCATATGAGGTAGCTACTCAAGGTTCCAAGTTACCAACCTATGAGGAGGTTCAGAGGGAGAAGCATCTCGAGCAACAAGATCTGTCATTGGGTTCTGTACCAAGAGTAAGTACCCATTAATTGTTATTTGCTTCTATACTACAACTGAGATTTTTTTTCTCATGAACTTTCTTTGTATTCTTTTAGTATATTGGTGCAAGAAATCTGAACAGGAGCCAATAATTTGTGTGATTTTAAAACAAAAGATAGTAAATTCTATTTGAAGAATTTTGCTATGAGTTAAACTCATGACATACTTTTAGCACTGGCATTGTTACTGTAATAAGTTATGACTGTTAAAAATTATAACACCTAAAAATATATATTGGTATCATCAATGTAAGGATTGGCAACAGAGTACCTTGTATTTATCTGATACTATGTGAAATATACTTAAACTGTCATTAGTATACAAATCAGGTCCGTTTTTCTTAACATTAGCTTTCCATTTAGTTTCATCCTGTGTTGTTCCTTTCATTGTGAGCAGCTTTTTTGTAGAATTACTTGTCTTTTTAGGTCTACCTTGCTTCCTCCTTTTTTATAATTTTACTATATAGCTTGCTGGTGGTCACAATAACTCAGTTGTTTCTGTACAATATATTTAGTTAATGGTTAGGTTACTTTCAGGTGTCTTCATATTTGTGTTTTCCTGATCCTATCTGTTCTGTGACACTTCTAACCCTGCTCACAGGTTTTAGGTTCTTACAATTTACTTCTGTGTTTATGTATGTTTTTCTTAACCATTTTCTTACTAGTTTCCATATCATGTGATCTCTTATTCAAAATCATAACTTGTTGAAACTGGAATATCTAATGCATTGTAGTCCTTTTTTTCTGTCCATTGCTATTCCAAGTTGATTTCACCATTTATATAATAGTTTTTAAATCTGCTTAGTATTTACCATCAGATTTTCAGTATTGAGTACATATTGTGAATGTTTCATGTCTAAATGCTATAAAATGTTTCAAATTGTAATTTCTTAGGGCCATTACATATTATTGTGTTGGTTGTTATGAGCATGCCCTGTACTAAATAGGTGTCCAAAAGCATCACCCAATTATCATTGCACCCTTTTCCTGCATTAAAGTGTCAGAGTGATGGAGCTTATTGTTCTTTTTTTAAGTTCATTATTTAATTAAATAATATGTGATTCATCATTTTGCCAAATTTGAAATATAACTAGGGAAACAGGGACAATACTGTTAGGGAATGAATGTTGGAAATGGAATTCACTTAAAGGCAAGACTGTTGCTTGCAATGGCATGTTTTGGCAGGGGGAGGTGTCAGTAGATAGAAATGTGTGATTAATACTCTAAGTACTAACTAAAATAAATAATTATAGGTTTATTTTTTTTTTATATAATGCCCTTACTTAAAGGTGTTATGTAAGGAAGTAATAGATACATAATACTTTGTTTAAACCAACCTAAACAAATGATATTTGAATATTTTCCTTTTGATTGAACATTACAGGAAAACCACATTTGATAATTTTGCAACTTTCAATATTTTTTTAATGAGGTGAAAATTGATATAAAAAATATCGTTTTACAAAAATATCTAACAATATTAAACATATCAGAAATGTAAAAAAAATCTCAGCAATTTCAAAATGATGAAAAATTACATTACACAGATTTATCTCCCTCTTGCTACGCTTGAATGGGTTAGCAAGTATTAATTTTTCAATGGATGTTGAGACAGTCCTTGATTATTATGTTTGCTAATAATTTAAGTTGTTTTAATTTAAATGTCCATACATAGTTTTCATCTCTTCTAAATATTTCATGAAATTTGTTTATTTGTGAATGTTGTCAAATCTGATGTAGAAATTAGTTTGTTAATAATATTTATTCCAGATTTACATTTGTTTAAATTTTTTATAGCCTCTACCCTTCTGCCAGCCAGGAAGAGTCCTAACCATTGATGCAGAAAATCCAGAGGATGTGGACACGACTTTGTTGGGAACTGATTTTATGTTCTATATTGCATTTTTTGGTAAGAATACTTTCATATAGAAGATAGCAATTTTTAATGACATTTCACAAATTTCATATTAATTTACTACAATATTTGAAATGTAAATGATGATGTGGTAACTTGCAACTGTTTCTGTAATAATCAAAATTTTTAACTTGATTTTTAGTTGCCTTCATCTTTAACTGGATAGGATTTCTGTTACTAATGTGCTTTTGCCATACAATTGCCTCACGATATGGAGCACTTTCTGGATTTGGATTGTCATTGGCAAAGTGGACTTTCATTGTTCAGCATTCCACTGAGCTGGCATCTAAAGACAATAGTTGGTTGTGGTGGCTGATTATGACTTTTGGTAAGTTCTACTTGAGATTACTTTATTTCAAGTAAAAGTTATTTAGAACTTACATGTTTAATTTTGAGAACATTTAAATATACTTGATTTCAGGTTTACAGTTAAATCTGAATACTTGAAAAAATATTATTGCATTGCACAAAATCTTGAACTTTATTCAAATTTTCTGATTTAAGAGAGGTGTTTTAGATTATTACAGCCTTCTCAAACCCATATGTTCTAAAAATTCCCCTTTATCAGTCTCTTCTCTGCTCTCTGTGGTATGGCCAAAGATTTCTGTAGATATCATTTTTATTCTACTTATCACCCAGGATTGTACCATGGTTGTAAATTATATCCATGCCCTGTTAAAGTTGTAAAACAAAATATAAATTTACTTTTTCAGAACCAGTACTCTCAATGTACAACAGTCATTTCGAAGTGGAACAAGTATGCCACTTTGAAGATGTGGTTCTGATGTGATAGTTGAATACACTTATATATATGTAGGCATTTTATGCTAAAACATATAGAATACTTCAACAGTTAGTTTGTCTTTATTACAGAAGAGAAAAGCAAGTATATATCTACTTCTTTAAGACCATGACATTCAACATACAAGGCCATAATTCGTGTGTTAATTGACTTTTACCCATGTTTGTTTGTACATAAACAAATCCCTTCAGGACCACGCGGTATTTAGAGTTACCTAACTTCTCACTTCTAAATGAAACTGTTACAACACTAAATTTATAGTTGCAGTTGCTTGTGTGTTTTGTAACAGAGTCTAATTCAGTGAGAGAATATAGCATATGTGGTATCATAACAGTGCCCATGTTTACTTGGTGTGTTTATGTTACCGATACTTCGCTAACCAAAGACGAATCTAGAACATTTTCTCATTTATTTTATGGTTCTTTGGGGAAATAGCACCGCACTTGGTAACAAAATACTTTACTTTTTAAAGATCAGATTCTATTCCTGCACAAATTGTTATCTCACTCATTAATATAGTTCATAATACTATGACTAATAAGATAAGCTCACTTGTATGAGATTCCCTTTCTCTCACACAGTACAGACATCAGTCGGTGACAAACTTCACCGGTATGTACAGTAAATTTAATGAATCTATTTTGTACATTTTAGTACATAGTTTAATTTTAAATTAAATACACGAATTAAATGAAGCAATATTAAATAGTCAATGTATTTTATACACCTACTAATTATTTAGTGTCTGTGATATACACTCTCATCATTCCATTAATAATATCATGAATAACTTGTCTATCCACTTGGCTGAGATAATTATTATTTTTTTGATAAAAGTGAGGGAATTAATTGTAACCATTTAAGTTTTATACATGTCTGGGGGCTAGTTGTAGATCTTACTGCTTATATATGTGTAGACTTGTTGACCAATGGATTTTTGAGCAAATAGTGTGTGTACTATTCGTTTTTGTTTACCTCTTGTATTATACTTGTGATTTTATTTTTTCGAGTATGTGTTTCTATTTCTATATATGAATGTCAGTACATTGTAAGTATATAATTGCCAAAGATTGAGGAGGCCCTTTTCTAGGTATAGTTGGTTAGTGTCATGCAATATACTTTTTCTGTAAATTATCTTCATTTTTTAAATGGTTTTTAGTAATTTCATCCCAAGCAAGTATTCCATACTAGAATTTATTCTCAATTCAAGCAAAATATAAAGTTTCTAGTTCACTTAGTGTAAGTATGTTTTTTTAACCTAAACTTGTATATTAGAGGACATTTTTGACGTGTTCGTCCAAACGTAGGTGAGAATCGATCGTTACCCCTAAATATTTAAATTCTGTTTTGTTTGCTCTTTCGTGTGCAGATACTCCACCACTGATAAGCAGAGTTTGGAAATCTGGAAGATTTACACCAGTTTATACATCAAAATTTAACTCATTTTCGGACATAACACTCAACAGCAATTCGCTTATACCATCACGTCAGTAACAATTTATAGATAATTATTGCCAAGATTTTAACAGCAAACTCGTAAAACTAAACGATTTAAATAATAAAAACCCGCAAAAAATCGAATTTATTTTGTTTTTTACTTATATAATAAAAAGTAATGGAGGAATCGTTATGCCGTCCACAGGAAAGTTGTAGAGAATAAAAAATCCTTCTTCACTGACTGGATCCATCGTTTAAGCCAAATTTCAAAAGCACTATTAGTATAGTTTATGGTACTATGACAAAAATCCAAGATATACGAAGTGAAATGCATTTTATAAGCTTTCCAAGTATATTTTGCATATCGCTATCGAACTATCGTGGTTAATACGATACGCCCTGCAAAATGTTTCTAGAAATTATTTAAATTGTAATTCTGCAAGGTCTACTCAACGTACAATATCGATCTTCAGCATTAGTAATCTCAACGTTATAAGCTATCACTAGGGGACAGATTAAGGATCCAGCTGTTATTACAACCAAGTTATGAATTTTTTAAAATCACTCACGTTACATCGGTTTTTCCAGCTTTTCTTTATGAAAAATGCTGCGATCAAAATTTATAAGCATTCATTTTGAAGATTTTCTGATTCTCTAAAATTTTTCTATTGACGGCATTATGAACAGATCATTACTTTTTACACTATAAGCAAAAAACGAGTTTGCTGTTAAAATTATGTCAGTTATGACTTATAATCTTTTATTTACGTGATGCCTTATGCAGTTTGCTGTTGAATTGTATGTCACCTAAAAATCTCTATTGACTGGTGTAATTATTTTTATAGCTAGTGAAGGGTACATAATGTGTTTTTTTAAGTTTATTGTGAGGCATCCGTCTATAAAATGGCTGTATCAGCAGCAAAACTGAAGATCTTTCATAATGTATTCATGCTGTAAATTATTTATGTACAAAGAGAATAGAAGGGGTCCTAGTATTGTGCCTTGTGGTATTCGCATTTTCATTTTTCTCCATCCGCTTATGCTATTTTGCTTGTTCTCTGTTATTTAAGTAATTTTGAAATAGTTTGTCAGCCGTACCTCATACTCCTGCATCTTCTAAAACCTCCAGTAGTTTATGTGGAACTGTGTCAAAGGGCTTAGTAAATCTAAGAACACCTCATAAGTATACAGGGTTTATTTTCATCAATAGCTTTGTAAATATCATTTATTAATAAAGCGATGGCGCCTGTAGTTGACAAGATCTTTCTTGAATAATATCAATACATCGAGTATTTGCCTTTGTAATCAGCAATATTTGTCACTGATGTTTCTAAAAAATATGTAAAAATGCGAGTTTTCGAACGAAGTTTATCTCCAGATTAAACCTATACAAAAAACACGTTTGCCGGTACCAGCCATTTATGCCTTAGAAAAAAGGAATTGAGTTTTTTAGTAACATTGTTATACTAATTCTTTCAGGTCTTATAATTTGCATCCGGGCCATTCTGCAATATCTCAGCATCAAAAGAGGTTGGCACATGTTGTCTGCCAGCCATCAGGAGAGGCTTCTATTTTTCTATTAAGAGCTTTAAATGTCACAATTCAGCAACGCTGTACAATTTTTAACTAAATTGTCACATATTTGACAATGTGATGTAGGTTTTTAAATTATTGGATCTAATCATTCCTGTTCTCTATTTTTGCCAATTTTTATTTTTGTTGTATATGTATATTTGTTATTTTATACTTAGTCATTATAGCCTATTTTTTATATAGATAGACGTGCAACTATTTACCACAAAATCACTTATGGATTTATTTGATTTTATTAGTTATGTACAAAAAACGAATGTATGCATCTCTCTATTTAAGCATATGATGCAATGTGTAATGTATTTAATATAGTTATAGTCCAAAAAACGTTTTTATTTCTTAACCTAGTAGTTGAGAACTGTTTGTAGTTTGAATTTTATTTTGTAATTAATACAATAGGGGTCGCAGATTCAGCATTTTCATTGAAGGAGCAAGAGAAATGGAATAATGTGAATAATTTGTAGGTACACCCGTTTTTACTATTTCCTACCATTTCAAATAAAGGGCCGAGTGAAAGAAGATTCACTGCTAATAAAGTTCGCATTAATTTTATTTTCTCCTAAATTGTAATTTAAATTTAATATAGGCGGGGCAATTGCCCCCATTGCCCCCTGAATTTACCCCCCTGACTACAACCATGCGTTATTAGACCTACAGTGGGAACGCCGCAATCTGGAATACGATGACGACGCTCCAAGTTTTCGCCCAATGGGTCAATTCCATTGAAATATTATTTATTGAACAATGTGTCATCTAGTGACTAAAAGATTAACAAGATTAGTTCAGCTATTAATTAAAAGACGGTACCACAGTCAAAATTGGATACAATAATTTGTTAACATAATTAATTGATTAACACCGTTCCAATTTGTTCTATTTAACTAACTGTTTTGTATTTACCTATTTTATACAAATTTTCAGTATTTGAAGTGATAAAATTTTTTATCTGTATTCAGAAACAAGCGGTTAATTGAATTTGTTATACGATTTTTTTTATAGATTTCTAACGAAAAATTTAAATTACCGATTAACCCAGATGGCTGATTTTTTATCTGTTTCCTTTTTATTAATAAGAAACATTTAGAAACCAAAATAACTTATGGGTCATTAAATAATTTTGTTATATCATATGCCATAAAAATTCAGTTCGTGCTCTATGTACATTTAAGAGGCTTTACGACAGTTTACACGTAGATATTGATATTTTACTAAACCACCAAAGGAACGTAATCAAATTAACGAAGCAGCACAAATAAATGTTTTGGCAATGGTAAATCAAAATCCGTCTACATCAACTCGTGAGATTGCGACAGAAGCTGGCACATCTCAACGAACTGTAGTTAAGTACTGAAAGCGCACAAGTTCCACCCGTACAAACTTTCAGTTTCTCAAACTTTGCATGCTGGTGACGAACATCGACGTATTTTGTTTTGTACATGGTTTAGAGACATGTGCCTTGACAATCCACAGTTTCCATTAAACGTGTTATGGTCAGATGAAAGTAGATTTACTAACTGCGGTATGTTCAATAGACACAATGAGCATATCTGGGCTAAAGAAAACCCTTTCCATGTAGAACAAAGACGACCCCAGATAAAATTTGGTTTTAATGTTTGGTGTGGTATCATAGGGTCTACTATTCTGGGGCCTTTTATCTATAACGAATCACTTACTGGGGAGCGCTACTTGCATTTCTTGCAATACACTTTTCAAGACGTTGCATAATTTGAATTTGAGAGCTCGTTTAGAAATTGAGTGGTTCCAACATGATGGAGCACCTGCTCATAACTCGTTATTAGCAAGACAACACTTAGATAATATCTATCCAAACTCTTGGATAGGAAGAAATAGCCCACGCGAATGGCCACCCCGGTCTCCCGATTTGGCAGTTATTATAGACTTCTATTTATGGGGTGCGCTAAAAAACAAAGTATACAAAAGAAAGTATGAGACAGTAGGTGACCTAAGGGAGGCTGTATTACAAGCAATTGAACAAATTGATAGGCGTTCTGTGAGGAAAGCGGTAATGTCAATCTTAAAAAGATGCAATTTTTGTCTAAATAACAATGGTGGACTTTTCGAACATAAATTGTAACCATTATTATGTACTTTAATTTCTTAAGTTTTTAGTAAGTACCTACTTATTTAGTTTTTTCGTTATATCTGATATACCTAATAAAAAAATCGTTCAATGTTTTTTAGAATAGTTATTAATAAATCAATCTATTTCATGGTTAACTATGTTAAAAGTGAAAATAAGAGAGAAAAGCATCCATAACTCCGTTATTTTTATGAATAAATATATCGAGTATGATATCGTTGAAAAGCACTAAAAAAATGTTCGACTTTTTGAGGTCATAGCCAACTATGGTTTCCATTCAAGAAAAGATAAGTTTGTGTCATTTCTCGAAAACGAGAGCTGTCACGCAAACGAGGACATGACAATCATATTCGGGATACCATTCCCTTCAATTCCGATATTTACACTTTTTTATAAAATCAAAAACAAAGGAGCTAGAGGGATTTGACTAAATCGACAGAATTTCGTTTTTTCAAAATATCTAGTAAGCCATGACTTTTTACATAAATTCGAAAGTGTCATTAAATTGGGTCAGTATAACTGCAAATCTTTCCCAATTTAACCATTGCTCTATCTGCGCTAGTTTCCGAGATCCCCATACTGATCATAAAAATAACTTACCCTGTATATGCGACAAAAGATCTTTTGAAATCATGAAAATAGAAATTTTTTTGACGAACCTAGCAAAATTTAAAAAATAATTTATGCTGTGGTCTGTATTCTATATCGGTGGGAGGGATTAAACCAGTGATGTACAAATTAAATTAAAATAATGACACTAGTTTTGTAGCTTTGCTCTTGAAAGACAGGATGAGCCAAAAGTATCGAAACCTTTGAATAACTTTAGGAATACATTTTTTTGAAAAATAATAAATACAAAAGTTTTAACATTTTTCTCTGGCTATCTAAGTGATCATAATCTTGACAGTCATATCGAGGTCAAATGCATTTTTTCAAATGAGAACCCATTTTTTATTCGGGTTTCGGAAAGAGCGGAAAATTTGAAGTTCATAATGACCTTGACCTCGTTCATGACCTTGTCCGCTACCAAGGTTAAATGCCTTTTTATCAAACGAGAACTCCTATTTTTCACCAAAATCGGAATAGGGGGGTTTATGAGCTCGCTAATTACGAATCTGAAGTCAGATTTAAAAAATTCAATAGATTTTTACCAAAATCGGATGACCTCGTCGTCGTCAAGATAATTTTCGTAAGTTTAATTAGCCGCTATTTTCCAACCCGATTTGGAAGATAAGGGGTTTCTATTAGAAAAAAAACATGTTGACTTTGAAATGACATTGAAGGTCATGGTCAAAGCAATTCTGGATGTAAAATTTTCCACTCTTTCCGGAATAAAAAATGGGGATTCTCATTTGAAAAAAAATGCATTTGATTGCGATATGACCGTCAACCTCATCGTCAAATAGCCAGGGGGACATGTTAAAACTTTTGTATTTATCATTTTAAAAAAAAATTCTGAAGAGTAATTCAAAGGTTGTAGGGGGTAGGGGCGCGATTAACCTGTGCGGCCTGTTCCAGAGAGGTGGGCGAAGGACCATCCCTCAGCTTTATAGATACACAGTGATAAAAAAGAAGGAGGTTCTCAATTAGATTGTACGTTTTTTTTATATAATATCTGTGATATGGCAGATATCTTTATGAAATTTGGTACACGTTTTCTATACCTCAAGATGCATTTTCCAAAGTACAATTTTATTATTTCTACCACTGGCTTCCGTACAGGTTTTAAATCGAATAGTTTTGGAGAAAACAAAATGGTAAGCCACCGCATTGTGAGCTCATAGATTTTGAGTATGAAGCGAACTAGCTTCCCTTACAGCAGAAAATTGCATGGCTATAGATCAGTTATTGAGGATGATTTAAGATGGCAATGATAAGTATTTCAGAAGGATTTAAAGGTTTTCTTGATTACATCTCTCACATAAGGTTCTGAATTTGTTGATAATATAATATATGAAACTCCGAGGCTGTTTCTTTCAAAAATTCAGAACAACCAGCATGTTAAGGTTTATATCAGTCCACATTCTGAAAATAAAGAATCGCAAAATATGTTTTGTAGAAATATATTTTTGGTCATATTCATTTTTTTTACATCAGAAATGTACATAAATATCACACAACGTAGAATATAAATCATCAGAATATAAATCTGTAAAAGTATCTTACATTGGCAAACATTTCAATATTGAAAACGATTGTTTAAACAGAAATTGAAATTTTAATTCCATTTTAAATAATATAATAGGAACTTTCGAATGCACTAATGTAGGCAGTATGTACAAAACAAATAACAACTATAATATTGATATATGTAAAAGATGAGTCAATATATTTTTTAAACATTATCTTCTGTTATTAACATGAATACAAGCTCTCCATCAAATTTCTAAATCAATCAATATTTCAAAACAAACTATAAACAAATGATAAACAAAACATTGAGTAACAGATAATGATGAATAATTAATTAACGCTCTTATCTACTAATAAATCGTAGTTTAAAATCTCTATTTTAAGAAAACGACTAACAAATGTGTTTTTTAACAGAATGCATTTACTAGAAAATTTTAAATAGTCTGGAATTTATCAATATTTTAATTGTTTCTGGATATATTTTACAGATTAACTTTTTCATTTTCAAATAAAAGGGGGCTTAATTATAACGTTAAAATAAATTATGTAAGAGATTAAAGTGTACACAGACTTAATTAAAAAATTGTTTAGGTCCCGTTACAAAGAAAAATAAATTTGTAAGACGACCCTTATTAAAAAGATAAATATATTACTATTTTAGAACACATATATATGTAAGTAAAATTATAAGAGTAAATAAAACAGTGTAAAAAGTCAACATATTTATATGTCCAAAAATAATCGAAATTGTTTTGTTCTAACGAATTTAAAAATTTATTGGTAAACGATTCATTTAAAATTATAATTATTTTATCAAATGCTAAAAATTAAAATTTAACTACTAATAATTACGTTTTAGCTAATAATAATTGTTAAACTTGAATGTGACAAATATTCTTGAACTCAGTGTCAATTTGTCAAGTACAAAATACAAATTTGTATATTCTAAATATTAAATGACATTTTTTTTAGTTTTCACGTATTTTTGTATATTAAAACAACTTCGGTTATTTTCTTAAGACTTAAATACCAGGCAAAATGGATGGTGTATAAAATAAAAAATATATTTAACATTTTTATATATATTTGCTAGTAAAAAATTAACTAAAATGTCCTAATTTTTGTATAAATATTTAAAATAATATTAACTATGTCTAGGTTTGTATACCACATAAAATCACATTAGACCCTAAAATATCACTTTAATTATGAATTGGAGATTTAATAAATATTAAATAAAACAAAAAACGTAACCAAAAGTGAAACAATCGCATTAATTTTGAAAAGGATTTGATATAATGCTTCAAGAATACGTTTTCTGAAGTGTTTAAGTGTTTAAATAATTGAGATTCTTAATATTAATTAAACCTACAATTCAAGCAAAAGTATTAGCCCAATAAAATTAAAACTTAAGAACAGCATGACTGTAAATAAAATCCCGCCGAAGCATGATTTTTCTGGAAACATTTATTAATCCTGAAACATATTATTAATTTGACATGTGTTGAATAATTCAACCAGTCATAAGCGTATACCGAGAAAAAGAACAAACTTACCAGGAAGCGAGGGTCACAACTAAAGAACAGTATTTTCGAATTGAAAGTCAGAACACCAATCGGGAAATTCGACATATTATGCATCAAAGAAGTTGTTTTATGTTTGACCTTAGTAAAAAGGATTTTTTCGTCACTTCGACCCTTGCGATTCTAATCATTTGTCTGTATATTGTAATATAAATTTTCTTCAATTAATGTATAGACTTCCATCCTATATGATATGAATTCAATTGAAATGTTAGTCTATAGTACCATTAAAATTGAAAAAAGAAAATAAAAACTAAAGTACATTTAATAATGAGATTTTTTCCAATACGTTCTATACATTACTCACAAATTAACACACTTGTACATCAGTCAAGAATTCCTGTAACTATTCAATTTGGTTTGGTGTATTAGGTTTATTTCTATTACCTATGACTGGATTGTGATCAATAGCTAATATCAGATCCCGGATACCCTTTATTGTGGTCAAAACAACTTTTGCACATTCCACGAAGCATTTATTTATTTTATGCTATTGAAACTTGTATCAAGAGATGATTTTCTACACGTGCCACAGAGATCGTCTTATTTTACTGGGCTAAACATAGTTCTTTATAACAAAAAAGGAACTTAATTGAAGGATATGTCTTCGAAAAATATAGGTGCAATTACAATAAAAGGTAGTGCAATTTACATATTAATTATTATCCAATGTAGGAGGGTTCTCGTTTATATTTTGGGATGTGACATTCCCAACACAATTTTGACAGTTTTAATCATATTCATACTCAAAACGTTTTGAAGTGCCCGTCAACATTATTGTGCGATTGTTTTTTACCACTTACCTTAACATATATACAGTGAGGACGCGTGGGTTGGAACAAATTCATTTAAAATTCAGGTGTTGGTTTTTTGGAAAGACGCTTGGACAAGTCGGTTTTTTTGGACAGGTTTTTGTGATGATAAACTCATTTATACAGGGTGGGCCAGAAATAATTAGCGAGCATCAACTTCATTTTTTCGAATGTAAACATTTGTTTTTTATTTTATTTTTTAATTTTGCATTGAATTCTAAGTATTTTTCATGTACAATGTCCTATACCGCAAACTATCAGTTATTAAAAAAAAACATTTATTTCAAAATTGAAGAAAAAAATCTTCAATTTAACACCATTTAACAACATATCAAATTAAATGTTCAAATTGTTGACGATTAACTTCCTGACAATACCTAAGACGGTTTTCAAATTCTCATAACACTTCATTTAGCGTTTGTGACAGGATTCGTTGTATTTCGGCCCTAATTCTATTCTTTAATTCCTCGATATTTTCCGGCTCATTGAAGTATACTTTCGATTTCACGTAACCCCAAAGATAAAAATCTAACGGGCTTAGATCTGGAGGCCTAGGTGGCCATTCAATATTACCTCTCCTTCCGATCCATCTATTTGGGAAAATATTGTCAAGATAATCTCGCACTGTTCGCGAATAGTGCGGGGGCGCTCCATCCTATTGAAACCATACCGAATCTGCCAGTCCTGTTAAACAGGGTATTATGTCATTTTGTAATAGGTCTAAATACTTTTTCGAATTAAGTGTTCCCTCAATAAAAAAGAACTCACAATTGAAGTACCCACAATTAGGCCCATACGTTAACTTTCTTGGAAAACTGTGTATGACTTTCCATAATCCAATGTGGGTTTTCTGATGTCCAATATCGAAAATTTTGCCTGTTTACTGAACCATT
>JAVLUE010000202.1:0-20001 GCA_034190945.1 Octodonta nipae
CTCCTTTTTGGAAGTTGGTTAATAATCATACATATCCACTTTTTTCCCATTTAAATACCTTTTCATATTTAATTGCCCTAATAACTAGGTTACTTAAAAACCATCACATTTATTTTGGCAAATATTAGACACTTTACAGATAGGACCAAATAAATAATAAAGTTTTGATAGACAGATATGTACCTACATGGCTATGATAACAAACACGGCATTTTGTTTCATAGCCAACTACTTAACAAATAATTTACATTTTCTATCATCCAAAAAACGACCTGTTGTTGAAAAGCTCTTTTTGTGCTATTCAATGACAATACAATATAGGAAATTACAAAGTTGGCTATGATTGCAAAAAATCTAGAAGGTGTAGAAAAAAATTCGTGAACTTCACGCTAACACAAAACTACTAAATTGTTTTTTTTGTTTCTCGATATTTGGAAAATCTCTGTAGATATTTTAAATTTTGATACAGCAGCTGATTGGGCTTGGAATTGTGCAACTTTTTTTCTCGTATAATCCGTATCTCTTGCCGTTTTGGAAATTCCCACGTAGTTGCTGTTATCTTGGATAAATGGTTTATTTTACAACATCTTTAAGTAGACGTATCAAAGAGAAAAAAATGAAATATTTTCAAAAAGAAAAATTTTGTCAGTGGCTTTTTTGATTCCAAGTAAAGAGTTTTTTAAATTAAATTGGCAAAAATTAAATAATAAATAAATCCCTTTAAAATGTTAAGCTTTATTGAGACACTCAAATGCACTTTTTTAGCGAATATTATCAACATTGAATCATTTTTGGTACTAACCTAACCTAACCAAAGTTAAAAATAAAAAATTTAAAAAATGGGTTTTCAGCGTTTGCATTTATATTTCTAAGGTTATGTCAAAAAATTGTTTTAGTTTACTAGATCAGGGTCGATAATTTTTTAAACTAAAAAAAATTAATAGTAGGATGAAACTCATTGAAAAAAAAGGAAGAAAATACGACAACAATAAAATTAAAAATAATTTAGGGGCTATGAGGTCTGAGTTTTTATTGGTAAAAAACGGTTTATCTCGATTTCCGCCAAAAACTACAAGTCCTATGGAAAAAGTTAAATGTTGTCGGTAATAAAAAGATCTAGAAATTTTGTATTTACACTTTTTTACATCAACTCAAAAAATATGTGAAAAACTCAGAGAATGAAATTGTTGACTTTTCATTTTTATCGTTTGCAAAATTTTTTTCTTTTCATGAGATTTGGTGTTCAACTTTTCATGTCTGTATTTATTTTAATTTTAAATATTTATTTTTTCACCTTATTTTGAATTAGTATCGAAAGAGCAGATATTTTGATGTGAGATTTTTCGATTGAAAATTAGGGTGCTTTTTGATATTAAGTTAAAATAAGGTGAAAAAATAAATATTTTAATTCAAAAGAATTACAGTGTGTTTGGGACATAAAAAGGTAAGTTTTCACCAAATTTAGTGATGTTTTTTGTAAAAGATAAAAATAATAAGCAAAAACTTGATTTTTGAATTTTTCACATAAATTTTGAGGTTATGTGAAAAAAGTGCAAATACAAAAGTTGTAGATTTTTCTATTACCTACAACTTTGTTTTTAACTTTTCTCCATAAGACTTGCATTTTTACCGGAAATCAAGATAAACCGTTATTTACCCTTAAAAACTCACTCTTTCCACTTCCCGATCTCAGATTGCTCGTAAATTATTTTTCTTTCCGTTTTTGTTGTATTCTCTTCCTTTTCCAATGGGTTTCATTCTAGTATTATTATTTTTACTATTTTCAAAGGCTTCAGCCCTGGTCTATACGTCTTTTACTTATCTACAATTTTTACATAAAACTTTTTCCATAGAAAAATGTCTTTTCCCAGAAAAAAAACATGCTTTACCGGTAAAAACGGCCAATTTCCGCACCTCCAGCCCCTTTTAGGGTATCTGTGGATGTCTCGTCGATTTTTTCCCATTATACACCACTCCTAATATTGCTAAGAATTAATCTATTAAGTAAATAACCAACTTTAAGTAACACTAAAAATAAAAGTATTTTTTAGTGTTTCCATCATTTTTTTTTATCAGATTTTAAATAAAAATATTTGTGATTGTAAATTTCAATTACAGCGACTAACTTTTAATAAGGGTTAAATAATAACAAGAAATAAAATATAAAACCTCTCAAAGCTTTTATGATTGACACGTCTCTTCCTTCAAAGTAGGTAATTACCAGTGAGTAAATACATATTCAATGGTACTTATACAGGTAGAAGTTTAATTGTTTTCAGGAATTGCAAAAATAATATTCCTTAAAGTAATTGTAAATTCTAAGGATCACATAATTTTATCCAGACGTCTTTACCTAGAATTTGAATAATTAAATTTTAACAGAAAAAGGGCTTTTAAACCGTAACTATGATTTAACAGCTGGTGGTAGGTAAGTAGGGTCTCCATTCTTCACCACCCCTCTCCCTTGCGAATAAAACAAATAGGTAGCCAGTCAAATTTCGATCAGTTTGCTTCTGCACTTTCGTGGTGTATTAACGGACTCTGTGAAAATATCCACCACGTCAAAGGTTTTGTGTAAGCAGTTACTGTTATTATTGAAGATATTCGATAAGTGTTTATTATCGTGAACATGGCTGACAAATTGGTAATAATGGTCAACGAGGAGGAAACTGTGACGAACACCATCCTACAACTTGCATTGGAAAAAGAACCCCGCTTGAAAACCTGCGTATTTTATCTCTCTGGCAGACTGAAATATCTAGACTTTCACATGACGAAATTTTCCGAAAAATTCAAAAAGACTGAAAAGCAATCTACAGAAGAAGCTTACTACGCGTTAATTTTGCAAATATTACATTCCGAAAAGCAGGAGTACGAAGAAGTCTTCAACGCCATCCGTGAGGGAAACCACAACGAAGCCATGTTTAGAATGTACAAAGAAAGGCTGCAGCATCCTAAAAGGATGAGAATCTACGAAGAAGTTGCCGTTGGCGTCAGAGGTAGCAGGTTGGAGGGGAATCACTTGGCGGCAGATGCTGTGTCTGTAGCCAGAGTGATTTTAGACGAAATGGAACGTAAGGTGGTTGTGGGACCTGAACCTCCCAAGAAACGAACTGACAAACAGATTCCGCCGATAGAAGAAGAAAATGAAAGCGATGAAGAAGAAAAACAAGACGCACAACGAAATGAACAAGATAGCAAAAAAATAAATACCAAGAAAGAAGAAAAAAGCAAGAGACAAGAGAAGAGCAAAGGAAAAGAAAAATTCAAGAGACAAGAAAAAAATAAGCGGCGAGAAGAAGAAAATCGACAATTGGTCAAACCAGGTTGTTTTTGGGTTATTGTTAATATACTGCGGCAAAAGTTTAAATAAGTTGATTTGTAAAATATAATGTAAGGTAAGAAATTGTACATATTAGTGATATAAATTCTTATTTTTTATCAAATTGTGAAAATGAATATATTTTTCTTAGAATAAAACATATAATGAATTTACATGGTTCAGTAAAAGCGACTAAACGTTTATGATTTAAATAGAATTGTAAATTTAGTCTAGGGGGATGTATAGTTTATCTTAAGTATATTTTGAAAATATATAATACAGTCTGAGCATTTTAGCCCGTTATTACATATCTCCTCATGGTAGTATAAGATTGACATTGTTTGTTTACCTCTAAATTTGTTCGAAATATGAGATTATTTGTGACGAATAAATTATGTATGTTTAGCGATAATTATCTAAACTAATATTATAAATGCAAAAGTTATTTGTTTGTTACCGGCCCAAGTCTAAACCCTAAATCAATTATGATGAATTTTGGTACAGAGATGGATGGAATCCTGAAGATGGTTATAGACTATGATGTCTCGAAAAAAAAAAAAGGGGGTAATTATTATTGTTTATATTTAACAATTAATATATGGGGGGTTTTTCAAACTATCCTTAAAAGGGGGAGAAATCGTATTTATGAAGCTAAAATTTGGCAGATAGGCAGTTGATAGATAGTGGACATCAGTTAAGAAATGATTTTGGGAAATTCTCATACTATGGAGGAAAATAGTGGGGCCCAACAATGAAGGTAACGTCTGATTTGCTTGCATATTCATTTTTTTTAAACTCCTTAAAAGTAGTGAAATGGAGATAGGAAAGTTTATATGGAAAAATCTATTTTAAGAAGATTACATTCAGCTAATTTAGATGGTGGATTTAAAAGATGTATGGCTAAGGTTGAAGGGTAATAGCAGCCACAGTACGTTCACAAAATTATAATTTAAAAACAATTTTACAAATACAAATGAATTACAAGAAGTGTAGTAAAATGTATAATGTTCTCTAATTTCTGTTATTGGTTATACAAGAAAACTGATGGCTTGATTTAACTAAATGAAGCCATGCAGCACTGATATAATTTGACTTTTAATTAATAATATATTCAAATATCCGTACAAAACTGTATATTTTTTATACTGAACAATAGTCTTAAACATCCAATCTTATGTTAATAGTCAACATTTTCCAAATTTGAGGGATTATTATAGTATATTAAAAAAATTTCACCGTCATAATTTTTGGCAAACACGAAAATTTTAAATAAAACGAGAATTTAAGAATAAACTTGCAGCTAAAACCACAGCGATTGATAACGACTCCAGAATTGGAGCTAAAACGTCTCCAATCGCAGATAAGTGATCTTTTTCTCTCAGAATATCTGTGAGGAAGAATTTCTGTACACAACCAGGCAATTTTTCAAAACTGTGCTGTTACTCTTTCTTCTCCATGTACAAATTCAAATATTTAGTAATATTATAAGAAAAATGTGAGAAGAGAAAACTCCAATGAACTGACAAAATAAAAAAAACTGTTAGTAATAAAAATTTTACCTTTACCAAATTGACATGTTTGATGCCCGAAAATTTTCTCAGATGAAAACGCTGCTCAAGAAATTTTGGCTTATTACTATGAAATATAGTATTAAAAAATTCGATGGTGGTAGCAGTTACTTTGTGATAGTCAGTCATGTTGATCAAACACAAAAAACTTAGTTTGTTTTCTACCACTCACTTGATTAGATACGTATAAACGTGACTATAGTTTCAGCACAGACTTTGTGTCATTATCAAACTTATATTTCATAATTATTATGACAGACTTTGTGTCATTATCAAACTTATGTTTTATAATAATTATGAAACATAAGTTTGATAATGACACAAAGTCTGTGCCGAAACTATAGTCACGTTATACGTATCTACGAGGGTGAATCAAATATGAACCGGACTTTTGTTTTAAAAATTTTATTGGTACGATCAATACAAATTTTAATACATATTAATTTTTCTACATAGTCTCCTCTCTTATGTATACATTTTTCCCACCGAATCGGAAGTTTTTTAACACCTTTCTCAAAGAATGAAACTGGTCGTGTCGATAACCAATTGCGCACAAACGTTTCTACACCTTCGTTGTCCTCAAAGTGGTGGCCTCCCAGTTCTTCTTTAAGTGGTCCAAACATGTGGTAGTTACATGGCGACAAATCAGGACTGTAAGGCGGGTGTTCAAGGGTTTCCCAATGCATTTTGTTCAATTTTCCTTGAGTCAATGCAGCTGTATGTGGCCGAGCGTTGTCATGCAACAGAATCACACTTCGGATAGACATATCCTGCCTCTTTTACCGATAGGCAAGTTTCACTTGTTGGAGTAATTCGCGGTAATACTCACCATTAATTGTAGGCGTTCGTGCAGAAAATCGATCAGCAGTACGCCTATCGAATCCCAAAAAACTGTTGCAAGAATTTTCTCTGCAGAAAGACGGGTCTTGGCTTTCCGCGGTGCTGCCTCTCCAGGTTTTTGCCACTCCATGCTTGCACGTTTGGACTCCGGGGTATAATGATGCACCCATGTCTCATCACAGGTGACAATATGTCTCAAAAACTCATCCCCCTCTGCTTGATATCTTACTAACAGCCTTTCTCATACGACAAGACGGTTTGGTTTCTGATCTTCCCTTAGAAGGCGAGGAACCCATCTTACACACACTTTTCGGTAACCCAACTCATCTGAAATGGTTGATTGAGCATTCCAACGTGTTCCACTGTCTCTCGGCCATCTGAAAACTTTTTGTGCCAGTCGTACACTTGGGTCCTTGAAAGTGTTTCATTGCCGAACGGTGCAGATAGTCGACGCAAAATTTCAGACGGTCTAACGCCCTCCCGCGCCAAAAATTTGATAACAACACGTTGCGCAACAGACGTATGCACCTCTTGCGCATCAACTACGCCTCGCCAAACCGACCTAACATATATCGAGACGTCACGCCACTCGAATTACCTACAGGGCGAGAAACAGAAAAGTCCGGCTTATACTTGATTCACCCTCGTAATAGTAGGTTTCATATGAACTTGCAATGCTATTAGAAAGTCAAAAATCTCGGCCAGTGAAATTTAAGTACATACGTCTTAAGTGTATGATAGAAAACAAAGTAAATATAATATTATTGAACTTCTTCTAACACCTAACGTAATTGTTCCTCCGTTTGGTAATTATATTGATGCACAGTTTTTGAGGTACCCATATAGATAAAAATCTAGAGGGGTCGATTCAGTCATTCGTGGAGGCTAGAAAACTACTGAATGCATACCTATCCATGTGTTACTAAATCTACTCGATAAATATTCTCCAGCAATCTCAATGTATGAGCCACTTTTCCAAATTATGTTGTAGCAAATTTTAAGTATGATCAAAAATTCTCAGAGCCGTATTGAAGAAAAAATTGAGGGTTTTTTTGAAAAAGAAACGTGCTACTCATTAATCTGTATATTCTATTTTGTTTAGCTCATAATGTTAAGCTATATAACAATTTTAGATGTCAGAAGTAGATAAAGTCAGAAAATATGAAAACTGAAACCACAAAAAAAATGTTTCCAAATATTTCGAAATCGGCAAAAAAGTAAAAAAGTAATTAAATTGTGCATTTTCTCTGATTTTACCAACACTACAACTTATACTGTTTTAAATATTCTAGCTACCCGATTCTTATCTTGAGTACTGTATGTATAAGCCACTTGGACTGGGTTAAACTCCATTATTGTTATCAATTATAACTTGCCTGTAGTAACTTGAAACTAAACCTTATACTTACTCTGGATTGCCGTGATCAAAATAATAAACATCAACCTTGGTTACTTTGAAGGCATCAGGTTTCGAATGTTTATTCCGGAAGTCTTTTGCAACAATTTTTTTTGCCTGTGGAAACACGGCATGTATGTTTTCGTTTGGGATTTGCTCATCGCTGTATGCTCTTATTTTTTTCGAGTTCAACTTTTCGCACGTTCCTTTAGAACTAATTTTTAGAACATCCGCTGACGGTTGGCAATGACATCCTTCGCATACCATAGGAACATCATCCACAAGGTCGAATACCAAACGCTGAAACAAGAAGTTCCACATTATTTCCAAAAGTGTTTCCATTGTCTAAATTTCGAAAGTATCAGTACAACGTGAATTTGCCTTTTAATTAAAATGCCACCATCAGTAGATAAACGATTGTTAATAGAGTAATAGGAACTATTATATCGGGTTGCCTATCAAAATGTACCCGCAAGTATTTTTATAATTTATTTGATATAAACGATTTTAAAGTTTGGGGTACTGGTTTTCACACGGCCACAACCTTTTGGCAACCAGCTATTACAGTTATTTTCCTTTTGATAGAGCAAAAACATATCTTCATCCACCCAAATATTGACGAAGTCAACATTATCAAAGAACATCTACTTCTAAATGAATATTTATAAATAAAATTATAAATCACACCATTAGTACTTGCTTACCTTTGGAATTCCTTGTGTACTTCCCGAATGCTTAATATTCATTGTGTAATACTCATATTTCTTTGGTATGTTCGTACTATTACGTTTTATTCCAAATGTCTTGAAAATATTTGATAAAACTTTGTTTTCCTTACCACATTGTCCTGGTTGTCCAGCTGTAATAAGTAATTTTATTAGCTTGACTTATATTTAACAAACTTACTAAAAACTAGGGTGTTCTCAAAGTTGAGTTATTTACGGTTGCTAGAACTCGTAAAGAGAAGCGGGGGCAAACAGGGGTACCTGCCCCTGGCGGCACGGTCAGGGGCCGTCAAATTCATATATAAGTTATATCAACAGCTGGAGAAGATGAACTGAAGAGAAGTTCATTTAGTAAAAACCGTTTGTATAATAATAGACATAAAATAATTGAAGACGCGAGGTTCCAAATCTGGAGCCGTTCCATGTAATTGCTGCTACCCGTAACTCCTAGGTTAGAATGTCACGATGGAATTTTCAGGTAAACTTCACCTGTCAGATATATTGAATACTCTCTTCGAGGTGTCATTCTTTTGTATGGTACATTCAATTGTGGAAAGCGCAACTGATGAAGGTTCCCTAACCAGATACAGTATATATTATATATATTGTCTTGCGCACAAAAGAATGACACCTCGAAGAGAGTATAAAATAATTGAATAAAGTCCTTACTAGTCAATAAGTTATCTCTAGCAAATTACTTTCTATGGGTACAAGTAAATGATTAAAAGTCCAAAAAATGGCTAAAAAACAAATTATTTTATAATCTTTAAATTTATTTCTAACTCAAAAATTATTATGTTATCCTCTGATTCAAGTATGTTGAAAACATGATATGATAAACTTATATGAGGATTAAACTGAAATAGTGTACAACTGAAAGCAATAAATAGCAAGTTCAAGAAGTGATCAGAATGGCGCTGGTGTAGAAAGAGGGTGTGATTTGAATAGCTAAAAATAAAATAATATTTATCTTAAGTGACCGGGTTTGTCATTTTTTCAACCAAAGCATGTAAAAAATATATATTTTCCCAAACATCTATGAGATATTCTAAAACTTTTGGGGTGATGTTTAAAGTCCACCCTCTTGCTACATCAGCGCCATCCTAATTTAATACATTTTCACGGCCACTTTTTAAAACCTGTATTGGATTGGTAGTTTGAAGAATAGTCTGAAGATGCTATGATATTTAAAAATACCTACTTAAATAATGTTCCTTTAATTTAATCTGTTATAATTAAATGACTTCTTTATAATATTGCTAGAATATTAAATAGGTGACCTATGTTTGAAATACTAGAATTCAAAAAATTTTATATTGTAATTAAAATTTACACGTCAAATGTTCTTTTGCAGTTACATTTAAATTAAGAATTAAATTACACATGAGCATTAGTATTTGAGTCGTAAAAAATAGCGATAATTATTTGAATTGTTCTGGAATTTATATCTATTACCAAGAATGACACAAAGAAAGAAAAACACAGGCATCAGTAGCGTAGAAAAAACGCTATACATGTTTCGGCGTTAAAAAAAAATTGCATGATTTATGAATTTTGTCCTGAACTTTATCATAAAACTGAAAACATATATCTAAGGATGCTACTTTATACATGTACATGAAAAAGTCAAACTGATTAGTGATAAAAGACGTATAAGAAAGCTAAAGAACGCAAAATTGTTTACGAATGTTGTAGAGCAGCCTCTCCCAAAGTATTGATATATGTGTACCCCTTCTATAATTTTCATAAAGAGTACCCCTCGTCAAAAAATTCAACCCATATCCACACCAAACTCTGGTACAACGTGTAACCCCTCCAACCTCTGCCCGTACCCCTGGAAGTACGCGTACCACACTTTGGAAAACACTCCTCTAAAGGTTGTCATCAAAAAATACATATTAACCAATATATAATCGTAAAAGAATAATAACTTCAGATTTGCTGAACATCGTTCTTACAGCAGAAATTTAAGGTGGAAACACATTATCGTTAGAGCACGTGAGTTCACATGCTATTGCAGCATGTCAGGGCATACTCGAAATAACTGCAATACAATTTACGCATGCTTTCAAATCAGCTTGAAGTATACTATGGTCACGCCACGTCATGTGACCATAGTGTACTTCTTGCCGACTTAAAAGCATGCGTAAATTGTATTGCAGATGTCTAAGTACTTCTTGGGAAATAACACCCCAGTTAAGAAAATTGCTGTATATTCCAAACATTTCGGGGTCTAGGTCAGACCCCGTTGTCAATGGTTAAGAAACTTGGATAAAAAAGGCACAATTCTAAGATGTAAATTAAAATATTTGACAATGTGTATTATTTGATTTCTGACGTAGCTAAGAGAATTTTATTTGTAATATACAGGGTAACACAGAAACTTCTAAAGATCATATAATCATAAAGTTCCTTTCAAATTGGAAGAATTTGAAAATGAGATCTTCAGAATTTTATGTGGCGCTCCTAGGTGCGACTTTGTTATAAAACAGTGCATTCGTCAAAAATGCGACCAAAGAATTTTGTTGATTCAGTGATCCCATTAAAACCCTAAGGGAAAACGTAGGAAAAACCTTATGAACTATCCCGATATTGGGTTGTTCACAAGGACATAACCATTAGTAATTTCTTCCTTAATCATCGGCAACCAGGAACGACTGAATTCTATGGAGGTAGTAGCGATACACTCGTTTTCATTTAACAAAATTAAAGCAAACTCTTTTAGTTTTCTTTTGGTGTTGTGTTCTTCTTTGTGTAATATAACTGAATTTTGAAACTGTATTTTATGATCAAGGTCCCAAGCATGGTCACAAATTTTGGTTTTTTCAAATTGTCGTTTTTTTATGTAATTTTTGTTTTCGTTTATTCGAACATTTAGAGGTCTAGAGGTTTCTCCAATATAGAATTTATTATATTCACAAGGGATTTTATAAATGCAATTTTTTGTATTTTGAGATGTGTTATTTGGTTTGGTTTTTGACATAATTGATTTTAGTGTATTTCTTGTTTTAAATGATGTTTTGATATTATATCTGTTTCCCACTCTTTTTAGTCTTTCTGATAGAACCTGTATGTATGGTATAGTTATTGTATTAATGTGATTATCTTGGGAGTCAGTGTTGCTGGGTGAAATTTGATGTTAGTTGTTAGGGATTGTTTGATATTCGATTTTGTTTAACTCCGTAGAATTCAGTCGTTCCTGGTTGCCGATGATTAAGGAAGAAATTACTAAAGGTCATGTCCTTGTGAACAACCCAATATCGGGATAGTTCATAAGGTTTTTCCTAGGTTTTCCCTTATTTCCAATTTGAAAGGAACTTTATGATTATATGATCTTTAGAAGTTTCTGTGTTACCCTGTATATTACAAATAAAATTCTCTTAGTTACGTCAGAAATCAAATAATACATATTGTTAAATATTTTAATTTACATCTTAGAATTGTGCCTTTTTTATCCAAGTTTCTTAACCATTGACTACGGGGTCTGACCTAGACGTTTGGAATATACAGCAATTTTCTTAACTGTGGTGTTATTTCCCAAGAAGTACTTAGACATTGAAAAATATGCCATACATATCATTAAGGAAACAACTGTATTGCAGCTATTTCGATATTCCTTAAGGAGCAATAACTGGACGAAGAGAACAATTATACTTACTAACTCTACATATGATTAATTGATGCATAAAATAACATTGGCACTAAGAGCATATGTGGTGGTCATAACACCTAAAGATTACAGGTTAACATTCTGGATCAGAAACAAAACACTGTGTCGAAGCAATAGCGGAACTACTCAGGCCATGTGACAAAAGATGAGGATGAAAATTGACCAGCAAAATCCGGAAATGGGGTTATTCTTTGAGAAGGACAATTAGGGTACTCCTCCTCAAGACATTCACCAGGTGAGATAAAGAGATCTGGGGACTGTGCAATCAAGGTGTACAAGAAAGAGACAAATGATAGGGAAGGTAGAATGTATTTTAGGTATATTACAATATTCTGTAGTTTTAAATCTGTTACTGATAAAAGAGTGTTGTTAGTTTATGAAACTTATTATGTTTAATGCTATAAATTACTGTACCTTGGCGTAGAAGGGTACCACAGGACATGTTATTCTGCACATAGGACGCAATTTGCGGGCAAACACATTCTGAGCTGAACATCATATTTGAAGACAACCAGGGTGGAGGACAAATGACTTGGGTACTTGGCATTGGTTCTTGCGATGGTTGTTCAATTGCAGATGAATGTCGAGCTGCTATTAAGGAATAATCGCTGTCTTCTTGTATGGTAACATCTGGGGCTACAGTCCGGTCGGTGTAGTCGTTTTCGGTGGGTTCGTGGGTTTCTGCTTTTGATTTGTCCTGGCAGAGTAATGGTCAAGGATGATTAAAAAATTCACAAGATTTGAAAAAAAAAGTTAAGTGCCAGTCTGCTAATTTTGAAGTTTCTTATATTAGAGGTAAATTATTTATATATATATACAGAGTGGGCCAATCAAAATCAAACATGGCGGATAGTTTATTGATATATTTTTTAAAGGAACAGTATTGTTTAAGAATAATCATCAAATTTTCCTTTCAATAAATCAAACATAAGAATTAGGAAAAGTTTTCCACATTTTCGGTTACAACTATCGGTCAAAAAAGTTAAAGTGAATTCTAATTTTTTCGCTTGAAGGAAACGGTAGTAAGTAGGTACTAGTCTTTTTGCAATCAGACCCATCAAATTGTAGAAGTCTGTTTGTGGAAACAATTTATAAATATTGTGGTTTTTTATCTTCTTTAGAAGTAAAGGCCGAGTATTTACCTGTATTTTTATTTCAATTTACCATCTCGCAAGGATTTGTCTGTTACTAAACTTTATTTTCATTTAAAATGGTTTATTCTACTGCTGAAAGATTATCGCTGATGATTTAAGTATGGGGGATCATGTATGTCTCAAGGGGGGGTTGGCGGCGATCCCGTATGAAGCTTACCTAAGTAGGGAGGGTTTCGAAAACATTGCATTCCCTGGGTTGTTGTATTAAAAATAGTTTATTTTTGCTTTGCACTCATTATTACGAATACAATTAATTTTTTTAAATATTTTTAAAATAAATTATTTAAAAGATATTAACAATAATATTAAAAAATTTACTCATTCCCCACCTTATCTCCGAAACTATAAGACGTAAAAAATTGAAAAAATAGAGGTGTAGCCCCTCACATGAACATTACTGGAAAATAAAGAGAAATCCCCTAATATGGATTTTGGGGGGCAAATAACAGAATTAAATAAAAAATAAAAAATTGAACTTGTTTCTAACGGATCATGTAATATATCTAATCACAGGGCTCATTATGACGAATACAAATACATTTTTTTATTTTTTTTAAATTATATCTTGAAGGTGGTACGGAACCCTTAGTATGCTAGTCCAACTCGCACGTGACCAAATTATTTGCATTTGCATATAATTTTCTCAGAAAAATCAACATTAACTGTAAACATAAGGCCCTATATTCCCAGTATTTTTTCAGTTCTGGACTTTATAATTTCAATTGTCGGCCACTACTGGCTATTGTTTAGGATGATCTCGTATAAAACTGAAACGTTTAAGGGAATTATGATAACCATTTTATATGTCTATTTTTTCCCAATCTATAAGTCATAACTCCTAAAAAATACTCATTATTTTGAAATTTTAATCAATTATACTTGATTGTTAATTTATATAGTGCAGTAGAAAAATTCAGAGTTCAAAAACTTCAAACACAAATTATTATTTTTTTAAATCACACCTACCATATTTTTTACTATTCCTCTTTTCATCTTCTTTCTAACCATCCGAGTCTTTCCTATGGCTAAAAAAAAGGTAAGTTATTTTGAACTCTACCATTTCTTTAAATTTGGCATAATAAGTGTACCATGGACAATTGACAGCTACGGTTAAAAACTATTATTTTGACGAAAATTAATGTTTCCGTTTTAGTTACAGAAAGTAATGAATTTTTGAAAAAATCCACTTTTTGCCAGTTTTTCTGATTTTTTTGCTAAAAAATTAATCAATCAGGGCACATTAAGAATGATTTCTGATTTTTTCCAACTTGTCCATTGACCGCATCAAAAAATATCATATTTTTGAGAGTTTTTATAATTTAAATAATTTATTTCCATGATTTTTCTGTTAAAATCTTATCAATTATTCTCGATAAACTCTTACTGCAATGATGTAATGCTAATTTATGTAAAATTTTATGTCTTAATTGACCGGTTTTAAATTTTATTAAATTCACTGTTGAACAAGTTTTTTCCAAAGTAGTGTAATGTTTTTATATTTACTATATGGCAGCCGAATACTTAATGAATGCTTCCCCAGCTCTCCATATTTATATATTTTTTCGGAATTCTAAAGAACGTCAAATAGCCGCCGAGACTAGACTAGAAATATTTCGGATTTCATGAATTATCGGAGGAATTCCCTTCACGCTAGTATTACATTTATCCCAAATTTTTTACTTTAAGGTATTTTGTTATTATTTTTACTTCGTTGCTCTTAATAATTTATAAAGCAGATAAAGCAGTGATAGGATTTATGCCGAAGCAAATGCAATTAAAAGCCTTTATTAAAACTGTCTTAAAAAAGCATTAACTGAAATAAATGACATAGAGATTTGCAAAATGTTTTTATGTAGGTACTACTGCGTTTTTAACAGTCTTTAAAGGACCCCGCAGAATTCTTATGGGAAATGGCTTTCGGCCAAATTTTTTCAAATTCAAGTATGTGATAGCTCTTGAAGAGTAAATTAAAAGTGCTCATGGGTACAAAGCTCCAGAGCCAATAGTTTAGGATCTACAGCCCTCTAAAGTTGACGTGGTCCAGAATCCTTATGGGAAATGGCTTTCGGCTGATTTTTTTCAAATTCAAGTATGTGATAGCTCTTGAAGAGTAAATCAATCAATCAATCAAGAGTAAATTAAAAGTGCTCATGGGCACAAAGCTCCAATAATTTAGGATCTACAGCCCTCTAAAGTTTAAAACTTTAGAGGACAGTAGATCCTAAACTATTGGCTCTGGAGCTTTGTGCCCCGGAGCACTTTTAATCTAATCTTCAAGAGCTATCACACACTTTAATTTGAAAAAAATAGCCGAAAGTGATTCCCATAAGGATTTTGGACCATGTCCACTTTAGAGGGCTGTAGATACTAAACTATTGGCTCTGGAGCCTTGTGCCCCTGAGCACTTTTGATCTGCTCCTCAAGAGCTATCACATACTTTAATTTGAAAAAAATTGGCCGAAAGCCATTTCCCATAAGGATTATGCGGGGTCCTTCGATAAACATATTTCAAATAAGGACCCTGTATATATTCTAAAATTACTAGTTAAATACATACCTGTTGAAAATTGGTAGTGCTCGAATAACACGATTCTTCGTTATCGGCCATATTGCTGCTGCTATTCACCAAATGAGGAGTTGTGGGTCCCATCAGTTCAATAACAGTTTTTACTTCTTCTTTGACTTTATTAAGAGACTTGCAGCATGGAGTGTAAGAAGGAGGATCAATCTCTTCAACTAAACAATCGTTCAATATATTTTATCAAACTTTCAAAAGCAGGACTCACCCGACGTAGTAGTATCATTAGTTTCTTGTAAATTTGCATTGACTCCTGTATTTCTTTGGCAACATTTTTTGCCTTTTTTATCGACCATGTTTTATTGATGTATAACCTTCCTTAAACAGATCGCGGCTTCATTTTTTGGTAAAATATCAATTATAAAAATGTATAAAAGACAGTGGCGACTGTTTGTCAAACTGACACTGTACGGGTGTCAGTTCCTTTATAGTCGAAAGAAAGAAAGAAAAAAGTAAAAATATAAGACAATGGACAAAGAGGCTCAAAGACTAACAGGACATTGCAAGTTCAATAAAAAAGTCGGCAAATCGACTTCACCATTGGAAGAGCTGATAGCGACACAATTAACTGAAGAACTCATGGACAAGTTTCATATAAGTGAACAAAAACGCGAAAAACTTCGACAGATTCAAGTGGAGTACACGAGAAAAGCGAAATTGATTGAGTTCAAACACCGTCTGCAGCCGCTCTACCCGCAAGTGCCCCGTTTAAATCAGTCACACAATGAAATGAGGAATTGGGCGTATATGGCACCTTCAACAGACATGTCTGGAAGTCAAGAACTAGCCATTAGGAACAGGGTGTGTGCCAGAGGGCTGGAAAATAAATATCCAAAGATTGTGGATAACATTATGGCGGATGCGAAGGTTGACTTTGTCAGGATTACGCACGAAGCTGGAGTAAGGTTTTTTGATTTTTTATTGTTCTTATGTTTTTGTATATTTTGGGCCCAAAACTAATATTAATGACATTCCAAGAAAATCGTTGTATTTAGCTAGTTTAAAATATAAATACTGAGATAATTTATGATGGCAGTAGTTTTGCCAACTCCAATAAAACTGAGTCAATAGGTTCTGTATCAAAAGTGCTAGATTTATTTTATTTAACGTATGGCAATAGTATACTTGAATTAATCTTATAATATAAAAAGATGAAATTACATTTAAACACTAACAATACACAAGAACAAGAATAGTACAGAGTAAAAACAGAAACAGAGCATTTGTAAATAACAAGTCCATACATAGTAATCACAAACTAACAGATAGGTTCTTTATCCATTCAGTCGCTGCAGGAGGGAGAGTATATATATCGGGGTTATTGTTCCATGGTAGGCTGTATGTTTACAGTCTTGGTATATATGTTTGACAGTTTTGATAGGCTGCCCCGCATTCACAATTGTGCGTGGGTTGTTTATTCCATTTATACAGCATATCTGCGCAGACGCCGTGTCCCGTTCTAATTCTATTTGCCGTCTTCCATATATTGCGAGGTAAATCGAAACCCGCAGGTTCCTCATGGATGCTCACATAGTCGAGTACCTCTTGAGGGGCATCCTCCCTCCAACCTGCATCCCATTCCCGGAGACCCCTGAAATCACTTTTATGCAACGCTTTCGCAGTCCTGATTGGTGGATATCTGGATTTCAGTCTGGTGAGGCAAGTAGTTGGTATATACTCATGAATGGACAACTCCGGGATATCCATTATTTTCTCGTATTCTCGTAGGAGAGCTTCTTTCCGTCGGATATTTTGCGGCATAATATGGCTGAGAGTTGGGAGCCAGTAAGTTGGTGTAGATTTTATGCATCCCGTTATGATACGCATGCTCCTGCGGAAATGAACATCAACTTTTGAGACATGGTGGCTGTTCATCCATACTGGAGCACCATACTCAGCCGCGCTGAAGACGAGACCCATTGCCGAACATCGTAAGGTATCGGCAGTTGCTCCCCATGAGGTTCCACAGAGCTTTTCCAGAATGTTATTCCTGTTTGAATTTTTGCAGCCGTGTTCTGTATATGTTTCCTAAAAGAGGTATTTCGTAAAGTCGCTAGAAAGTGGCTAACACTGTTTATACTAGGGGTGGATCTATTCTTTTGAGCGGGAAACAAAAAATCAATGGCGGTTAAAGGAGGGAGTTCACGTGAAAAAATTGTTGGTTATTAAAAAGCGCATCATGAGTAACAACATACATATAAGAAACGCTAAAATTTTATTAAATATTTATCATCATTGTAACAATCACATAAATTGTTGTAGAAATCATAATTGGCAAAAATACTAACTTATTCCGTGTACAAATTCCTGGGATTCCCCGTCCGTATTGCTCTTGTATTACTAACCATTGCTGCCTACTCCCCAACTCTTACTAAATAACTGAACTGAATGTGAATCTGCTTTGTTTATTTAAATGGGGGTGTCACGTGATGAGGGAACTTTGTGATGTGGGTGTTGGTGGGTTTGATTTGTTTAGGCTGAGGGATATGAGAGCCATACTGTCCTTGAAATTCATAGAGCCTCCTACTTGGATATGACTATGTGCTAGAGCTGAATCCTTTTTACTAACTGACAGAGAGTCCTCCTTAATCCTCGTTAGGTACTTTGTCTTCGTTTGATTGGTGTTGAAGACTGTTTTTATTTGATGTCGGTTTAGAATCCGTGCGATTTTGTCAGTGACTCCTCGAATGTACGGAAGGAAGACTTTCAGGTGTTGTTGATCTGTTTCCGACGGAGTTGATTATGTGGGGGTTGTTGAGACTGACGAACTGTGAGCGTAATGTGGTTATCATCCAACCGTTTTGCCTAAGTATTTCGTGAATCTAAGTCAACAGGAAGGTGAAAAAGTCGACGAGTTTAGGGCTTGGGTTTCGAATTGTTCCATGAATATGCTGGCAAGTATTGGAGAAACAGGTGAGTCCCTCGGGATTCCACGGACTTGTTTGAATAGAATATTCTGAAATGAAAAATACGTGTTAGAAGGGCAGTGTTGTACAAGTTTGATGATGTCAAAAGAGATTTTGTGTTTTGTTTTTACAATATTTAACGTTTCTGAAGCTGGGACATTGGTGAAAAGAACTGACAATGGGTCTAAGAGAAACGTCCGGCTTATGGATCTTGGGTAGTCTATACATTTTTGGAATTTTGGTAGATTTTTCACGAGTACTGATGATCTTGATGCCAATAGAAAGATGTGCTCTCTCAACGATTTCCTTGGTGTTTTTCTCTACGCAAATAGTAGGATTATTATTAGTTATTTCGTAATCTGAAGTGTGGAGTGAATAATTCATCTTGTGAATCTTAGTGTTGAAACGAACGGTCGAGTTACTTTTGTCAGCAGGAAGAATACTTATGTCTTCGTTGTCCCGTAATTGTTTTGAAGCATGTATTTCTTTAGAAGTTAGGTTCTATTTTGGAGCTTTTGCTATGAGGAATATTCTAGCAATTTCTGCCTACATTAATATTTAATCTCACAAGGATAATTGATTTATGGTGTAGTGAAGGTGATTATGGGTTCATTAATCGGATTATTTAGGTGTATAGTGTTGATATGGGATTACTGTTTTCCCAAAAGTGGATTAAGTATACCTCAGGTTTCAATCTCAACTACTTCAAAATTATAAGCATTAATTTTGTCTTGTACGTTGTCTTGCATTTTTTGTTACCACCTTATATTTCATTTGATTTTATTTTATTTTAAGGCCCGTTGTCATCGTAACTTGTTCGAATCGATTAAGAGTGTCTTGTTTGATTGAGATATTGTACTAAAATCATCAACATACACCAGGATCATCTTTAGGCCTTGATCGGGAAAATCTGTTTGTTGGGTTCTAAAGCCAGGTTGAGATAGCAGAGATGAGAGTGAGTCACCTTGTCGGAGACCAGAATCTATATTGAGGTTCCAGTTTTTCTATTACCTATTCTGACCTGAGCAACTGAATGGTTCACGCACATTTGGACAAGTGGAACCAGTTTTTTGGGGGATAGATACCCAGCTCTAGCATGGTTGTCTACAGCGTGCTGCTGAGGAATACTTTCATAGATATTTTAATCGTCGTCAACCTGCTTTATATACATTTAAGAGGCTTTAAGATAGTTTACGCAGATATGGATCTTTTACTAAACCACCAAAGGAACGTAATCAAATTAACGAAGCAGCACAAATAAATGTTTTACCAATGGTAAATCAAAATCCATCTACATCAACTCGTGAGACTGCGGCAGAAGCTGGCACATCTCAACGAACTGTAGTTAAGGTACTGAAAGCGCACAAGTTCCACCCGTACAAACTTTCAGTTTCTCAAACTTTGCATGCTGGTGATGAACATCGACGTATTTTGTTTTGTACATGGTTTAGAGACATGTGTCTTGAAAATCCACAGTTTCCATTAAAGGTGTTATGGTCAGATGAAACTAGATTTAATAACTGCGGTATGTTCAATAGACACAATGAGCATATCTGGGCTAAAGAAAACCCTTTCCATGTAGAACAAGACGACCCCAGATAAAATTTGGTTTTTATGTTTGGTGTGGTATCATAGGGTCTACTATTCTGGGGCCTTTTATCTATGACGAATCACTTACTGGGGAGCTCTATTTGCATTTCTTGCAATACACATTTCAAGACATGTTGCATAATTTGAATTTGGGAACTCGTTTAGAAATTGAGTGGTTCCAACATGATGGAGCACATGCTCATAACTCGTTATTAGTAAGACGACACTTAGATAATATCTATCCAAACTCTT
>JAVLUE010000203.1:0-20001 GCA_034190945.1 Octodonta nipae
GTTGTTTTTGTGTCTAATTTCTCCACTTCCATTCGAAGTAGAACAGAATTTTGAAATGGCTCCACATGATGAGATTGTAGCCTGTTTGAAAAAAAAAAAACACAGTTTTGCACCCTAACACCAAACCTGTTTCAACAACTCTAAGTTGTCATCATCAAGGAGTAAACTTTAATTTGGTTTACTCCCTTGATGAACTTAGAGTTGTTGTAACGGCGTTGAGTGTTTAAAATAAAGGTTTAGTGTTAGGGTGCAAAACTGTATTTTTTCATTTGTGACACACCAAGGGTTCCACAGCATTTCCATTTGTAGCCTCTTCGTAAGATGAAACCTGTCAAAATATAAACTGCTGTTATGGCATTAGCTTCATGTATTCCACAAAGAATGGACTCTTCTTCACTGTATCCCACACTTTAGAACAATATATCAACCAGGTTTTTTCGGTAAGTGGCACGTGCGTAAGTTGATTTCTGGTCGTTCCTAGAATGTTGGTTCTCAGTCTTTTAACCAGTTCTGATAGCGGTGGATGCCCATAAAAGATCTGACCTATTTTATAAAATACCAGTATTAGATATTGATTTGATGATTTTTATTCAAGATGTCAAACAAATACGTTTAAAATGAAACTGTTTTTAAATAAATAATAATTCACCATTTTTTTAACTTAAAACGAATTACACTGTTTGTGTTGTTAAAAAATTAAATTCAGTGCCAGAATGAGAAATTGTTTTCGGATATACGAGTCTATAGAGCAAAACTAAAGTCATTTTGGGATATAAGTTTATAGAGAATAAGTGATAAGATTTTAACAGAAAATCGGTAGAAAGCAAATTTTTTAAATTTTTAAGACACTCAACATTGTGATTTTTTTGTTTTTTGCTCATATTATGAAAAAAATGTTAATTTCCACATATTTCTCTATGGTTATATAATTCTCGTAATTAACTATACTGTTTTAAAATGGCTCTTTATAAAACACCTAATTTTTACATAAATTTATGAATAGGCGAAAATATATCATCCAGGGTGTCTATCAAAAGGTGACTCCTAGTATTTTTAATTAAAATATAATTGATTTTTGGAAAAAAATAATTCAATTGTTTTTTTTTAAATACAATACCAGGTTATTATAAATGATGGACCCATTTTTATACATGAGTGAGTATTTATTAAAATACAAATATCCAAAATTACCAATCTTTATACCAATGGAAAGTGGAAGTTTAAAAGTTTTTTGCAATACATTATAAATGTTCAATGTGTCCACCATATGCTGCATGGCAAACATCTATGCGGCAGCATTGTTACTGAGTACACGGCAGCTATGATACGGCTACGCAGATCGTCCAGGGTTATTGGTACAGGTGGAACGTAAACAGCTTCCTTAACATAACCACATAAGAAGTAGTCACACGGGGTGAGATCAGGAGATCTCGGTGGCCAGAAGTGACTCATTTCTTGGGATCTCAAGATTGGCGAATGGCGGGCATTACCGCGCGAGTTCTACCCGCCGCTTGGTATAAAAATTGTTCATTTTAGATTTATAATTTAATTACTACTAATTTTTAAAAATCACTTAACCGTGTATAATCCACTTCACAGAAATATATCTAAAGCTTTTGAAAAATCATGATTGGCGTTGCGCACTTGGCCGGCACCTCTTCACAATCAGGTATAAACAACAGATATGACATATGTACATTTATTATTTATATATAAAATTAAAGGGTTAATTTATTTCTGAACATGATTATGTTTGGTTGCTTAAGTAAATGTGGCCGTAAATAAGGGCTGCTGGTTGTTAAATATTAAAAGTGGAGTGACAGTAACTGCTAGCTTTTCGACGCTTTAAAGCTATTGCAAAGCAAGCACTGGGTGGGTGTACTAATTTTGCAGCCAAATCTCATATTAAAAGGATAATTCGTCAGCTGAAAGGAGAAATTGCAACAGTATCACTTCTGAGATTCAGCAACGTCCCTGTGTTTTACATAATCCCGACGATAAAACCTTGCTGTGAAGATTGTGATCATTGGGAACATCCATAAATTACATAAGACATTTTAGGGTGGGTGGGTGTCTGCTAATATCTTACGAAACTTTATATGGGGGTAGGTAGGTGTTTGAAATGAGTTTCCCGTAAGATTTTTTAAATATTAATTTTTCATTGCCTATGATTTTTATTTGCCTGAATTAACTATTTTAATTCTACTTCATTAAGCATTTTCAAATATAAATACATATAGTTATAACATTAACTATTCATAAAATATATAATACTCAAACCCTTATTTATTAAACAGTGAGGAAGCGTGGGTTAGAACAAATTCATTTAAAATTCAAGTGTTGGTTTTTTGGAAAAATGCTCGGGCTCGTCGGTTTTTTTTTTGGACTGCGGTTTTTGTGATGATAAACTCATTTATACAGGGTGGGCCAGAAATAAATTAATTTTTTCGAATGGAAACATTTGTTTTTTATTTTATTTTTGAATTCTGCATTGGATTCTAAGTATTTTTCATGTACAATTTCCTATACTGAAACAAATGTTGATGGTCGCAATTTAATCTGGCCCACCCTATATAAATGAGTTTATCATCAGCGTTTTTCCAAAAAACACCTGAATTTTAAATGAATTTGTTTCAACCCACGCGTGTTCACTGTATACATTTACTTACAATAACATAAGAATTACTATCTTGAAAATTTTTTATGTAAGTTTATACAAATATTTTATGCGTAAATATCTAACGGTCTAATTCTTTAAAAACTCTGGAATTCAGTCAGTATGTATACGATTTTATAATTTTAACAAACTTTAATAACAAAAACATATATTAAAAATGTAGTAAAACTGATAATGAAAGTATGTTATTTCATTATTATTATGAGATAAAGACTTTATTATTACACTAGCGGACCCGACAGACGTTGTCCTGTCCCATGTAAACTTTTAAAAATTAGCTGTAACAATATAATCTGAACGCCATCTATCAGACGTAACTGAAACTAAAGCACACTTTTGAATATTTGACACAGCGACTACAGCGCAGTCTACCGGTTTCTATGTAAGTTGTGCTAACATCAACAACAATTTTTAAATAAATAATTTAACTAAAAAACAATATCTAGTTGACCGTATTGTGAATCTAAACCATCCTCAAACCCCCTGGAATACACACAAAAAATTTCATCAAAATCGGTCCAGCCGTTTAGGAGGAGTTCAATGACTAACACACGTACAGAAAATTTATATATAAAGATTATACAATCTATGTATCTTAAAATTGAGAATTTTGAAAAAATGATCATCATAAGTAAACAATGGGGGTGGGTGGGTGGATGATGACTTGTATCTTACAGTTTCTTACATGGGGATGGGTGGGGGTCAGAAAACCGTCAAAATTCGTCTTACGTAATTTATGGATGAACATCCGATTATAGAAAATCTCAAAAATAAGAAGACAAAAAAGGGCCTAGAAATCGATTAGTAAAAAAAGGTAGCACAATGAGTACATTCTGTTTGAAATAATTATTTTAATAAATAAGTTTATTTTCCTTAGTTTTCCGTTCAGTGTAATTTTACAATTTTTGAGAACACTTTAAATGTAGTAACAAAATTGGTAAATGAATCATGACCAGCATTTGAACGCATCATATTCAGTTAGCGAAGTATGGTTATAACATTCATGTTACGCCGTCAAAAATTAAGAAACGTTCTAGAAGTTAATCATTCTGATAAAAACATTGCGAATACGAAACAGAAACCGGTGAATATTAAAACAAGCGTAAGAACGGCAGCCCAGAAAACTTCGATTAATGAAATAACTGAGTTCTATATGATTACTGAATGGAATACACATACTCTGTCATATCAGACGAGCAGTTTACACTGAGCGTGGCGTGAATTTAAATCCACAGATCGAAGCGATCAGCTGTTTCAATATTATTCAGTTTAGTTTAGTAAATAGTGAGTTATTTTGGTAGAATAAAGACATTTATTGTACGTAAAAGTATTGGAACCATGGAATATACTACAGTATTATAAACTTACTTGATTCAAGATCTACTTCCGGTAATAGAAACAAATTAATGGGATTCCCACAATTATCAGCATTTAAATAGTTCATCAATCTGCCAGTTCCAAGGCCTAAACCGGAATTGATGTTCAGCTTTGATTTCTTAAATAATAATTTGTAAGTCTAAAAAAATAAGAAATTAGAATATACTTCAAAGCTCAAAATTCTAGTTACACATTAAAATATGATTTATGTACCTCTTGCATTGTTTTAAAGTTTAGTGGAGAAAAATCCGACATTTGCGCTTTATTTTGAACCAACAGTAGGTGGGGAAAATGGTCAGAGATTTCTTCTTCTGGATTTGGTATGGTTGGCTTTAGCATTTCTGCACTTTGCATAAATCTGAAATAAAGTGCTTGTTTTGAAATTTGTATGGTATATAAATAGGTATCAGAAATACATAAACTTCATACTTTATGGTCTTTGGTTGATCTGAAATTCAAAGCAAAAATTGAGCTGTCAATATTCCTTCTTAAAAATTAGCTCTAGTATAGATATATAATTAAAATGTGAATGAATAGCTCTCTTTGGTCTGAACATTCACATAATTTAATGTTATGTAAACATTAAATTAATATATAATTAAAATATACAATCCTGGTTATACCCGATGTTGGTTTTTCTTCTACTCCAATTCTCAGTATTTCAAAAAAATCTCTGGCAAGATGATCTCAAAGTTTAAGTAAAACAGTTGAACATCAAGAATGGTTACCATCACAGTAACGACTAATAACAGATTTGAGATTATGTTATCAATTGAATGAATTTATTGACACAAAATCTGTATGGGTGAATAAACATACCTTATGGAAATGCTGTCACAAATGTAAAAACACAGTTTTGCACCCTAACACCCTTATTTTAAACATTCAACGCCGTTTCAACAACTCTTAAGTTGTCATCATCAAGGAGTAAACCAAACCAGTAAACTATTAGCAACTTACAGTAATTAGTACAAATTTCACAAATAATGCAGATTTTATATAATGAAATTATGTAAATTAGGATAATCCTTAATTACCTACCTACCCTATATTATAAAGAAATGACATTTTTAATACCTGTTTTATGGATTCTTACAAAGTAAAATATACAATGAGTTGTATGGGATAGGAGCCTTGTCTTAATTAATTATTTTATTATTTTTATAAATCATTATGCTTTCCTAAGAGTTCAGTTCCCTAAAATTATTTACTTGTTTAACTGATTTTTAAAGAAGTTGAATCTATGGTGTGGTTATGTTCTAAAACATGATGTGCAACACTAGATTTATCCGCTCTTCCGTATTTCAAATGGGCAATATGCTCTTTGAAACGGGTACTGATAGATCTGTGTGTCTGTCTATAATCACAATTGTTACAGTTGATTTCATAAATACCCGACTTCTCGAAATCAGCAAGTTTATCTTTAGGATTGCCCAACAATTTCTGTAGTGTTGTAGTTGTTCTGTAGACCGTCTTCATACCAAGTTTTTTAAAAATTTTCTTAAAGCCCCTAGTATAACGACTGTACAGAACAGAGCCAAACTTTTATTCTTGTGAGTCATTTTGAAAAATTGACTCTTCATTCATTTGTAACCGAAGCTGTTTCTTCCTAATTAATTTATCTATAATATCTGTTGGATAACCATTGAATGCAGCTATTTCTATAATAGTTTTCTTTTCACTTTCAAACCTCTCTTCGCTAAAAGGGAATATTGACAAACGATGTAACTAAAGACATATTAGGTAAATATCTATATGTGCTAGTATCCTTCCTATATACATCAAACTCTAACTTATGATCATTTCTTAAAACTAATACATTCAAAAATGGTAGAGTACCCTTATTTTCCTGCTCATATGTAAATTTAATAGAAGCAAACTCAGTATTAAATATGCAAATATGTCATCCACATAGTGTATCCATACCCTAGAAAAATACTAAGAGTCATTTTTTGCTTCAACTTCAGACCTGCCCATGAACAAATCAAATTGACAAGGTACGGCGACAAGGGGTTTCCCATTGCCTTTCCTTCCTTCTGCTCCTAAAAGCAACCTCCAAACTGAAAACAATTTTGACTCATACATAATAACATACCTTACAACATTACTGTCCAAAAAGTAATCCTGTACCAAAATCAAAACATGACACACTGACATAAGGAAAGTAACTAACTGCAGACCCTGAATTTCTCCACTGCTTTCCAAGGGAATAAATTCACTAACAAGGTTTGTTCTTTTGTTTTCATACTTTATGAGATCTTCTAACACAGACAGTGACATGAAAGGTTGGCTATCTAGGAGAATTAACTAAAAAATATGCCAATGTTATTTCTGGCTTACCATAAACCTGAAACAAAATATCTACAATCATACATACCCTATTATTTGTGACAAAAATATCGATTCCCTGAGTTTTGTGCAAACCATTTTCAAGATCATCCAATTTTTCCATTTTAAAAATACTTGTTTTCTTAGTATGTTCATCTTTTTTCACATCGAGATTGCTCTGTTTGTCTGTCAAAAGTTTTATGCTTTCAAAATCTGAGTCATTTTCATCTAGACATTTTGGGGTTTTAAATAAAGATTGCTTGATGTCTTTATTGATTTCATTGTGTATAAGAAGGTTTAAAATGGTCGATTTTCCTACACCCTGTGGTCCAACAATTCCAACCACAAGAAACTCATTATTATCTTGCATATAATCTTGAAGGGCATCAGTACATATTACATTCTCATCAATTAATTTCATTGATTTGCTCATTTGTTTAAATGTAAAATTTAGTGATGCTAAAATAATATATTAATTAGTATACTATATATAGTAGATCATATTATGTAAAAATAATGACAGCCTGTTTCACATATTACTTTAAGATATAAAATCATAAGCCTGATGATAAATACCTCATATGTTATGACAAACAGCTTTCACAAATATCCAATAATGCTCAAAAATTAATTGATATTCAACTATTAGATTTCATTCTTAAGCTTAAAATCATATCTAGAAACTAATATGGATTTTGATATACTAGGTACATAAGATTCTATATATTAAAAAAAACAAAATTTACAACAAAATTGATATCTGTCTAACATCTACTACTTTTGTGGATTTAACAAAAGGGTTTGGCACATTAAATTACAGTGCTCTCCTTAACAAACTGTTTACTTTTGGTATTAAAGGCTGTACTCGTGTACTCAAGAATAATTTAAACATGTTTTAACAAGTCAAAGTGAATGGTGTTACCATGGACTATCAACAAATTACAATAGGGGTTCTACTGGGACCACTATTCATATTGTATTAATGATCTATGTAAAATGCCTTAACACAATTTCATTTTTAAAGGACAGTAATTGAAATGGTTAGAAGTACAGCACAAAATCAATAAAAACTTTAAAGTGTTTGTGTTGATTGGCTTGGAATGAATAAATTGTGCTGAATTCTTTCCAAAACTATGGCTATGACTTTTGGAAATTATTGTGTTGGTGTTCCACTCATCTATGTTGTATAATTCAATGGCCAGAAAATAAGGTGTGTTGAATATTCTATTTAGGAATTACAATTGACTATATTAATTTGGAAAAGTACTTTTACTATTGAATAAATAAAACTACATATATCATTTTTATTTATTGTAAGTAAAATAATGCTGATATACTTAAAAGATCTACTTTGCTTTGTATATTAAAAACTGTAAATAAATTTAAAAGATTATTCATGTGAACCTTTTGAATTTACAACTAAATGCTATGGCTAAATCTCTATTATTTACGAGAATTTGAGTTATTTAGTGCTTCTAATTGTGAAATAAAAGAAAAAACTAAATAGTTTAGCAAATCTAATCTATAAATTAGTGTGTGATTGCTATATTCAATTGTGATTTCACTGGAAAGAATTTAAATACATTATGCACTATGTTTAATAGAGAAATAAATTAATGTCACTTTGTCTATCAAAAAATAGTCACAATAATTTGTCATTAATTTTTTTTATGTATTTTTTAAACAATTCAATCCCTAATGTATGTAACTGTATCATGTATCAAATTGCAACTATACAATGGAATATGATTCATTATTTCAAAGTGGCAAATAGGGATTACCAATGTAAGAGTTTAAGTTAGTGTAACCCTATGTTCATGAGTATGTGCTAAAGCAAGTTTGAGACATATTGTGTAGTGATGACAGTGACAGCTCTAATACAGATATATCTTTGTACTGAGATACTAAGGGACAGAGCCTCAGTTGATTTTTGTACTTTCTGTTAAGCTGTTAAGTTTAAAATATATGAAATGAGTCTTACAGTTTAAACTTGCTTACATTATATCTGTAAGAGCAAATTTCTATATAAACTGTAAATTTCAAATAAATAATTATTAAAAAAAATTAATCACAGCTCAATAGTAACTTAACTATCTGCTCCACATTTACTCACATTTTTTGCACAATAAGTTAGTTTTTACTGTTGTTTTAAACTATATATTTCAGTACAGTAAATTGAATAATAAGTTTGTTAATGAAAATCCAGGGCAGCATACCTTCATTTTCTTTGGACAAGGGAGCACTTGTCTTAATTTCTTCCTTTTGTGAAGCTTTGGACAACAGATCTTCTGTAGTTGGTTCTCTAGTTTTAATTAGAATAGTAGGTTGTTTCTTAGGTGTGGGATCTATAATACCTTTGGAAGGTGTATTTTCTGATCTGCTACCAGCAAAATTTCTTCCAAATCCATTTGAAGAGTCCTACAAAGATAATGTAAAAAATATTCTATTTTGCTAAATGTCATGTTATTTACTCGAGTCGAATGAAATTTCTTCTTAGAATATTTGCTTCTATCATAATCAGACATTATAAGTAATAATTTATAATAAATGTTTCCAGCAAAGAATATGTGCAACCACAGTGTGCAACTCCAACTGTGTTTGATCTGTGACTCCAACTACTCCAAATAATAATGAAATATGAGATATGAGGTTAGGTAAATCACAAAGTAAATAATAAAATTGACAAGAGACATAAGTCACTTTGTCACTTTTTATGTTTTGTGGGATAACACATTTTTTTATAACCAAAACCGTTAAAAAAAAATTCTTTTAGATTTTTAGAATCAAACTAACATGTTCGTGTATATTATTAAATAACGCAGTAATTTTTATAAACAATCAAATCAAGTAAATAGTTGATTTGCAAGCATATTCGCAAAAGTATCATAAAACGCAAAAGTATGTTTGAAAACTTAACTTGAAAATTTTTGAGGGACATCTTGTTGACTTCAAAAATTGTAATTGAACATTAGCTTCAATTTGTAAGATAAACTACATTTACATATTCATTAATGTTTGCTTAAAAAGTAATTTATGTTGTTGACAGTATGAGTCATAGATAACATAAACGGTACAATTCTTGTTCTGACATTACTGAGAATTGACATTCTTGGTCCCAATTCGTATATAAATTGAATGTTAATGCGTGGTTGATGTTTTTATGATAAATATAAAATGTCCGGTATTAGTTTCTAATTAGAAAAAAATACATATAATTATCAAAAATGCCATCTAGTAAACGAATTGCCGTTTGGTTATCGGAGAAAAAGCTTCAGAAGATGAACTGGCAAGAATTCGAAACTATTTGTAACGAAAACGGATTCGAAGTATTCAGAGTGGGTAACCATAATTTGTTTTTGTTTTTCATTAATAATTGTTTTATTGTTGTAGGTGAATATGGAGAAAAGCTTGCAATCTCAGGAACCATTTAGTGTGTTGGTGCACAAATTGACAGATATAATTGGGTCTGCAACATTTGGTGACATCAAGGTATCTCTTTTTTATATTTCTCTTATAAACCTTGTAAATTTTAAAACGAACAAAATACTTTGCCTACTATTAAGATGATTAGGTTTACATCACAATATATGATAATTACATAACAATTTGATGAAGAAATCCTATTCTAAATAAGATAACTATGTTCAAAGTTCAATATAACTTGATACAATTTTATAAGCAATAAATTTACCAACAAGAAACTGATTTTGGCATAGATAAGCCTACATGTTTTGAAACAGTATATACAAAGTGTGTTGCATTGAAAAAATGAAGTATGAGTAAAATTGTGATCATACTTGTTAAAATAAATCAAGACACACATTGCCCACTCTTGTTTTTATAATCAGACTATAGTCATGCTTGTCTATAAAACACTGACAAATATATGACTAAAACTATAGAATACAAAGGCCTTGTTCTGACTATTTTGGACACATTGCCTTTGCTACCTAAACATGCATATATTTCTAATTAATTCATATATTCCTAAATCACGAAATTACTATGACATAATGACATGTTACAAAGGATGAGTCATCCTTATGACTAATGATGAAACAATGTTACAATCATTCACAGTTATAATTCGATGTAAGGTGCATATTGAAAGTATGTAAACCCTAAAAACATACACAATAAAAAATATATTTTGTATATTATTTGTTAAGAAAATATTTATTGTATTATTTGAACATATTGAAATTACACTCTTTAAAATATATTAAATAAATATTTTTTTTATTGATGGAAGTAAGTGGTTGATGATTAATTCTGTTGTACATCAATTTGTTCTGTTCTGATGAAAAACCCTCTTGACATTTCACCAAAATCATATATGGTATTTTCAAAAGGTGTTAAGTCACTGACAGGGTTTATTAAGGAGGAGGGGCAACACACTTTTAAAAGTGAACACTAATTGTGGATAGTACGGTAAATGACCAAAAGATGGCTCTCTGAATAAGGAAATAAAGGGTGAGGGTTGATAATTAATATTATAAAGCAGTACGAAATTAATGGTATAAAAATGCCACAGTGAGATTTAAGTCATTATATCTATCATATTGATTATTTCTTTGGTCAAATAACTTTATGTAATTCGGGCTTGTCCATCAGAACCCAAAAAACTTACATTTATTAAATTGACAATTTACAACGGAAATCATTGACTGACATTAACGTCATACTAAACTTAGGCTACCCCGGTAATGAGCTCATACATTTCAGTCCGTTAATTCACTAGAAATGATGAACAAGTCCGTGTGAAGTGAATTATTGTTAAACAAGTTTTATTTTTTGTTTTAAACAAATCACGGTCAATTATAATGACTGTATTCATATGAGAAAAAATACTGGCAAGTACATGTTGAGAATCAAAGTGTCACAATGTCTTTACATGTTTATGTTATTAGACTATTTGGTGTTAACAGGCAGTTTATATACAAAAAAGTGTCGTTAACTAGGATATACACTAATACAGGTTCAGAGGAAATAGTCAAGTTAAATAATCACCAAATAATTACAAAGGTTGAGATTATTATTTATAATTTTAGGTTGACCATGCCCAAATAATGATTGAAATTGTGAGAAGCTTCAAGCCACGGTGATGTATGATTAGATTCAGCTCAACAGAATTTAAATAAAAAACAAAATCTGCAGAACATAGAGATGTATTTTATTTTACAAAACTCATAGTTTATTAAAAAAAAATACAATGAATCAGTCTAAAACGTTTAAATCTAATATATTTTAATTGGTAACAATTACTATAGATATAATTAATAGATAAAAGGAAATGTAATAAATAAATGGAAGGTTTGTTTTCATATATACAACTTAATAAGAAATACAAGGGTTTATGAAATTTCAAACAAGTAATGATTCTTTTACACTGGAAATTACAATTATGCAACTCAAATTTACTACAGTGTAAAAGGTTAGCATGTTATTCAATCAATTTTAGCTACAAATAGATCATAAATGAGAATAAAGCCCGTTCAGTGCCCAAAATGTCAAACATGAATAATTAAATATTAATTTTGCAAATGTAAATTATGTTTGGCATAAGCTTGGATGGATTTTCCCTAAGGGGGTAGATGGTCAGCTGAATGACCACAACAAGAGCTGTCTTTTGTACTAATTATGTGACACTCATTAGATTTTTAGGGGGGGGGGGGTATATGTGTGTATTGTATCATACATGTAGTAACATATATTAATTACTTTCAATTTCACTAAAACAAATTCTATTTTCATTTATTTATGAAAAATTAACAATGTTTTAATAATATTAAATAAAATTTTAAGCAAGTAGGTACCTACAGATTATTAGGGTGTACACCCTGGTATAGATGGAAACAATCATTAGTAATTGTGCTAGTTACAAACTAACAATTTTTATGTATTGATTGTTTATTTGTAACTTTAAAAATAAATGACTCTCCACATGATTGTTTCAATCTCTGGTAGGGAAATCAGAGTTTTTAGCGGTAATAAATAAATGAAATGAAATTGATTATGATAATATTTGATGAAACTATTTTTATATGTATATATGCCCTCTACAAATTGGCGCAACACTGAAATCATGAGCGAAGCTTGGTCGCCCAGGTACTTCTTGTGTAAACAAATGTTTGAAATTTGAAACTGTTTGTTAATCAAAATGAAAACGGTTACGAACATCCTGTAAATACATTGGAACTAAATCGAAATAAATGTCAGTTAATCAACTTCAAGGTGGAGGTTCTCAGTTGTTTTCTATATACAGTGTGTCTTCATAAGTTGAATTCAAACCTAAAACGTTCTTATGAATATTATTTAGAGAAAAAGTTATTCTTCATAAAAATATTTGCGTGTTCGGAAACGTATACTGTAATCATTACATGCCACTTTTTCAACTGTATATGAGGTTTGTCAGCAAATATGAATTTTTCTTAAAAGTAAAATACCCTTATTTTTTATAATATATAAAATTCTTAGCAAACAGTGTACTAAGTTTGATAAAGAATATACATTTTGTGCATGACATGAATTTTCTTATGGTTGCTGTGCCACCCAACATTTCACAAACATTTATTCTATTCAGCCAGGTTTTTTGAAGACCCTTTTTAGGCCATAGGTGCTATTGATAAGATTATTAAGATATTTTTTCTACTCATCCTGATATTTTTGAAAATTATGTCTACCATTTGCCCCATCTGTCTAATTTCTTGAATAGTTTTTGAGTTAGCATCAGTATTTATTTGATCATTTGTTTCTTGTTCAATATCTTCATGTTACCTATAGAGTGTGTGTTGTTTTATGTCAGTTTAAAGACTTATTTATGTTGATCTTTCCATTTAGAATTTGGTATTGTTTGGTATGGAATTATTTTATCATGGTTTTGAAATCTTTTGTAGGATTCAGTCCTATTCTATACTCCTGGCCTATTTATATTAATAACAATGTTTTATCAATAAGTGTATTTTTCAACTAATTCAACTTGATTAAGCTTTGCTTCAATATTCCATAGTAGATTTTTTTTCATCTTTGTGAACAACTCATTTATTGTTGATGTCACATCATTTACAGTTTGAGTTCCAAGTCTGGGAAATAGGGAGCAGTTCCACTAAATGGGTGATTCTTAGATAACTGTGATGATGAGAAAATTATAAATATGATAAATTGGATAGTATTTTACCATCGATATATTAAAGCATACGTATTCATGGATTATGAATAACTTACATAAATATACTCAAAATGTCAGTACCGTTTTGATTTTCGTTTTTCAAACTAAATGTAAACATTTCTATAGAGTCGTCTTATAATCTAAAGTTTAGCTTTTATAACTAAAATCTATTGTATAATTCATAAAATTATGCTGCTATTATACTTCAATATTGATTGGTAGGATGGAATAATAGATTTAACTAATGTTGAACTTTGTTTTATTCTAAGACTCTTAGAAAAATTGTTATTTGAAATTCTACTGTTAATAAATTTTAAAGATTGTTAAAATCAAGAAAGAAAATACCGTACATGTCTCTGTATGATCATCAAAGTAATATAATTTATCATTTGTTTAATTATTTCAAGAATTTAAAGAGATTTATTAGGCAAGTATTTTGAATATTTCATTTTGGTGTCAGTACCGTGGCCGTGAAATTTCTAATTTTTGTTCTAGTTTCTTTTCTATTGAAGTTGTAGTTGAACTACGTTACATGCTTAATTGAGCAAGACGAATAGCACTCAGAACACAAGTTTTAAAGCATTTTTGATTAATAAAATGTTAATTTGTAGTCACCCAAATAGAATGACTTAGAGCATTGTGTTGATGAACATACAATTTTCTTTGGCGTTTTTCTTTCAACACTGCAATTTGGAATTTCATTCTACTTAGCAATTATCCGTAAAAAGAGTAATCAAAATTTGGAAATGGTGACTGATGTATCTAATTCGGTAGAAATGCATAGATCAGTAGCAAATCTGTACACAAGCTGGAAACATCAATAGATCTACTGAAGTTTCAATAAATCTGGCAGCACTTTTTAAACTGTTAGTATTATAAACTTCAGACATTTAAACTGAGGGATTACTCTCAATAGGTTAGATGATTAAAACTGGTTTTTGTGTGAAATAACACCACAATCGAAACAAAAAACTGTATATTCAAGGAACCAAACGTTTCCAGGTCTATTCTGACTTCGTTTTTAATGTCTTTAAACATGTATTGAAAATATAACATGTAGAATGAAAGTTTGATATATGACATTTAAGTTGACATAAGAAAAATTTGTTGTTTCTAGATATACAGGTAGCACAAGAAATTCCAAAGATCATGTATTAGAGTTAAACAGCTTTCAAGTTGGAAGAATTTAAAAGAGTTGTCTTTAAAATTTATAAGTGGCGTTCCTATGAACTACTTTGATATAAGATAGTACATTCGCCAAAAATTCGATCAAAGAATTCTTTTATTTCAGTGCTCCCATTAACGTCATGAGGAAAAACCTTATGAACTATTCCGATACTGGGTTGTTCAAAGGGAGATGACCATTACTAGTTTCTTCCTTAATTGTCGGTAACCAGATACGATTGAATTCTACAGGAGTAGAAGCGATAAAATCGTTTTCATTCAAAAGAATTAACACAGACTCTTTTATTTTTCGTTTTGTGTTATGTTGTTCTTTGTGAAGTATAGTTGAATTGTCAAATTGTATTTTATGGCCTATGTTCCAAGCATGTTCACAAATTTTTGATTTTTCAAATTCTCGTTTCTTTATGTAATTCTTGTGTTCATTAATTCGTATGTTTAATGGTCTTGATGTTTGTCTAATATAAAATTTATTGAATTCGCAAGGAATCTTGTATATGCAGTTTTTTGAGTTCTGAGTTTTTTTGGTTGATTTTGTTTTCGATATTAGTGAATAAAAGAATCTGCGTTACTTCTTCGTATCGTATCTGGTTAACGACAATTAAGGAAGAAATTAAGAATGGCCATCTCACTTTGAACAACCCAGTATCAAGTTAGTTCATAAGGTTTTTCCTAGGTTTTCCCTTATGACGTTAATGGGATCAGTAAAATAAAAGAATTATTTGATCGCTTTTTTTTGGCGAATGCGCTATCTTATATCAAAGTCGTAGGTACATATTAACGCCACTTATAAATTCTAAATACAACTCTTTCAAGTTCTTTCAACTTGAAAGCTGTTTAACTGTAATACATGATCTTTAGAATTTTTTATGCTACCTGTATATCTAGAAACACCAAATTTTTCTTGTGTCAACTTAAATGTCATATATCAAACTTTCACTTTGCATTTTATATTTCCAATACATGTAAAGCCATTGAAAACGATGTCAAAATAGACCTGGACACGTTTGGTTCCTTGAATATACAGATTTTTGTTTTAATTGTGGTGTTATTTTCCAAGAACACAAAAATAATCAGGAATATGCAACAAATAACATTTAGAAGACAATGATTAAAGTTTGTTATAGCAGTTATCATTGTTTAGGAATCCATGTTTAATATATAGCTCGTTTGTTGGGGTACTTCGTGTAATATTTAAAAAAAAAACAGTTAGTGGGGAATAAAAGAAATCTATAGAGAATTCTCTAGCAGGAACACATTTTTCTGTTTTATATGTACCTACATTTTTTTACGTAATCAATTGTCAATACTTATTTTATTTCTTTTGCAGTGTCAGCAAATACTGGAAGAACTAGAGACCTACATAGCCCAAAACCCAAATTTAATTGTGATAGATCCATTACCAAACGTTAAAAAACTGTTAGATAGATATAGCTGTTATACTACGATCCATTCCACGGACTTACATACTTACAATATTTTTACGCCAAACTTTTGTACGCTTCGCTCGACTGATCCGGACACCCTGCGCCACGATCTGAAGAGGGCCAACGTGACGTATCCCTTCATTTGTAAGCCTGTTCTGGGACAGGCGCACGAGATGTCGATTATCTTTAACGAAAAGTGTTTGATGGACGTGAGGACTCCTTGCGTGGCGCAGAGTTTCATAAAACACGACGCGGTGCTTTACAAAATTTTCATAATCGGTAACAAACATTGTTGCGTCGAGAGACCGTCGCTGAAAAATTTCGAAGCTTGTGATAGTGAGACGATATATTTCGATTCTGGTGACGTTTCCAGGTCGAATTCGACCAGCAGGTTAACGGTGTTGGATCCCGAAGACGTCGTGACGGAAACCGTAAGGCCTGACGATAGAATTATCAATATCATCGCATCTACATTGAGGAAAGCCTTTGGCGTGGAGCTGTTAGGAGTCGACGTTATTGTTGAAAAGGGTACCGGGAAGTTTGCGGTGATAGATGCAAATGCATATCCAGGTAAGGAATTTACACATCCCCAAAAAAATCCTACATCGGTCTTTGATAACACAGTCACCCAAAAAAATCGTTGATGAAAATGCTACTTGCTAGACACGATTTCATCGTCAGAATTGTACCATCTTCCTTCAGTTGTCAGAAAATTGATGAAAATGTTCTGAAAATACTTAGAGTGGTAAATACTACGGCTAATTCTTCCCTTTCCTAGATATTTTCTGAATGTAGATCTGTCCATTGCCCATCAATTTTCAAAAAACCTGAATAGCTAACATTGCTAGGTGGCTTACAAAAGGAATCTGCGCACCCGAATTAGATGAACGTCTAATGATTTCGCTGTACTTGAATCCGAGGTTCGTTTTGCCTCACCAATGTTAAAATCCGTTCAAATTTTTAACCATTATAACGATATGTTTTGGGGTCGCTGATTCTGAACCAAGGTTCATCTGACTTCACTAGATAAGCATCAAGATTAAAATATGGAAAACAAAAGAAAAGTGCTGAGAAGATTCACAGACGTGGAGAACATTTATCATCAGATGACTGAAAAATTAGACTTTAAAATGCCCTTGAGTCGTATCTGATGGGCTCAAATGGGCCACGAATTCTGATTTGCCGATCTCAAAAATGTCTAGTTCTGATGGTTTTTCACCTTAGAAGTTTCAATAGGGTGGACATCAATGGAATTGAGAAGCCATTTGGAAAGTCTGAAAATGTGGGGTTTATGTCCCAAAATTTCCCAGTGATGGTGTAAAAAGAGGGATAAACTTAATTCATGCTCATATATCCCATAATCTAGACTCTAGAAGCATTTTTCCAGGTGGTCTTCAACATTTCACAAAGCTCATGAAAAAGGCATGAAGAAAATTTAGACAAAAAAGGCTCACATGTCAGAAGAAAAAATATATATATCAATAGTAGAATGGGTAGAAGAGGAAAATAGGAATACAATGAGTAAAAGAAACTTCTGGAATTGGAAACAAAAAGAGCTTTACATATACAGAAAATGACTGTATAAGATGTCATAAGTGTTCCAAATGATCATACTACATGTTCTCAGTTTTTAAATGTTTAGGTTTATGTAAAAACACCGTTAAGGAAAAAGCACTAATGCTCGACACTTAAGAAACACATGACGTTTATTATTAAATATTAAATATATTTATTATGACAGAAGAATTAAACCTAGATATAGTAGTACAGTAACGTTTAAAAACAGATATTTTTTATAAAATCTTTAATAATTAACATTTTCCAACTTAAAATTTGCATTTGTTTAACCCTTGTCAGAGTAACTAAAAGATGACATCATAAAAAAATTAAACCACTAATAATTGACATCAATTTGCACTAATAATAGACATCAGACAAAATATGCAAAAAACAGGAAACACAGAATTACACAAAAAATATATATTTTTTGCAATATATATGTATACATCAACTTCCAATGGAGACTCAAACTGGTATTTGGTCTTCTCACCTGACAAAAACATTTTTGGTGCATTTAGGACTTTAATTATTTGTGATAAACTTACAGTACTTATATCTCTATCAGTTTCTTTAAATGTGGTTTTGATAGAATCACAGCATACCATCGCCATAACCTCAATGCCATTTTGTGTTATTTTTGTACTATTCAAATATATTTATTATATTTTACCTGGGAAATTTACAATTACGTAGTTTCCTCGTTTGACATTGATTTTGTTAGGTCAATTCTCTTTTAATTGCTCTAAATACTCACTTTCTTCCTCATTATTTTCACACTCATCAGATAAATCATCTAGACTTCCAGATTCTATCCATTCTTCAGTACCTGTGTCACTATCATATTCAGTCGATATTTTTTAATCACAGTCTTTTGGTTTTCTTTGGCTAATTTATTAAAGGTTCTTGTGCTCTTTCATTCTGTTCTTTTTTCTTTGTACTTTCCTCAGCACTTCTTTTTTTCTCTTGCTCTAATTCCTCATTTTTCTTCTCTTTACTTTCATGGTATTTTTGCTATTGTATTGAAGATATAACTAAAGGTATTTTTTCTCTCTTCCTGTTTGAGTTTTCTTTAGGGGGTGGCCAAAATATAGCCCTCTTGAATGGACTAGGTATTAACAAATTAGTTTTCTTGGTGGAGTTATCTGGTGGTATATATTGTCGAGATGTCAATTATCATTGAGTCTGTATCATGAGGTACTTTAATTGGTGTTTTAGGGTCTTCTGGTATTATATCAAAGGCTACATTAACATTGTTATCAACTGTAAGGGGATATATTATTTCATTTACGTTTATTTCTTCCAGAACACAGTTCTGTTTTCTTTGTTTTAACAATTCTTCTCTTTGTAGAATTGATATAATCCCATGTCCATATCCTCCACAGAATACCGAAACATTTGTTCTTTTATTGGCAGCATTTTGGTCAATAAAAATATCTGGAATCAGACGAACCAATAGTTAACATTCTATACCGTAATAGTTGACACCCTGTCTACTGTTGGATACAATAAGGCAAAACTCATAAAATTTAGAAAGCACTTAATTTATAGAATATAGGGACCATAATTGCATTAACAAGAGATCTGGGAGTCTGTTTGATCTTACACTAATAGATGACATATGTGTCATCTTTTAGGTTTTTACTTATTTTTCGGTACCAATATAGACACCCTTAAAATTCTTAGAAAATCTTATCAAAACAAGAAGCAAACTACTTTACTATGTAAATAATCATATATATTATATATCCAAAACAAATAGTAGGTCAATTTAAAAAAATATAAAATGTAATTTTACCTGCAAAATCTCAATCTTGACCCTTAACTGACGCCATTTTAAATTCCGCGCTATTAGGTGTATGTGAGATTTTTCTGACGCATTGTAGATCCCACTAACTGTATCGTGTATCAGTAGTAATGTAATATCAATAAAAATATTCTTATTATGGAAGGTTTTCTGTGTAAGTGTCATCCTTTAGTTCATTGTCAAGCATTAGTGTTTTTACCTTATGTCCTTTTTAAATGTGTTGATTCAATACGGTTAAAAAAATAATTTAAAGAGATGTTCAGGGAAAATTTAAAAAATGGAAGGAGAAAAGTGAGATATTTTTTTGGACATTACTGGTGGACAAACTCAGTTTGACCTAGAAATGATACTGAGTCTGACCTAATGTAAATGTAATCCTGGTGCGAAGAGTTTTTTCAGAAGATTCTCTGCCCTTTTCTAATAACTGAAAGAGTGGATTATTTTTGACCAGACTCGTATTCAAATACATAGCCTTTAT
>JAVLUE010000204.1:0-20001 GCA_034190945.1 Octodonta nipae
ATATGTTACCTTATATGCCATTAATGTGGTGATTTGGTCACTGTAGCCCACAGCAAAGGATTTCTTCTTTCTATTGGCTTCTTCCTTTTTACCAAATGGAGATACAAAAGGATTCATGTAACTCAAACAAGCTGCCATCGTTAGTGCTGCATCTATGCATCCGAATATAGCACCATATAACATCAATTTACCTGCAAAATTATGAAAACAAAAATATACAAAACTCTACTGGGTGCACTTGAAAGGTTCGGAAATCTCACGATTTGAGAAAAATAAGTGGTCTAGTTCAAACTTTCTTCTACTACTCTATACAGTGTGGAACAGTCAAATGGAATAAATTCGATTACGAATAAAGGAGGACTTGTCGATAAAAAACCTTGGACATGTCTATTTGTATTTTCAAATGTGCATTTTTTCAACAAAAAAATATATGCGGTGTGTCATGTGACAGTGGCGAATACCAACTTTCTTATTTTAAATGCAAGCCCCTGTATATTATTTATTTTTTGGATTCTCCAGAAAATTCTAGACATAATTCATGTACAATGTCCTACACCTATCTTCAACTGTTTCGGAAATATTATGTGCTGTCAGGTTTATTACAAAAATTAACATTAAATAAAAATTATTTTATTTCACAAATTCGCTACATTACACTAAAAACCTAATAAGTAATACTAATTATTTCTTAATAGTATAAAAAAACATTAACGTCAATGTAGGAAATGTTCGCCGCGAACGTCTTGGAAACATGCTAATCTAGTATAGAAATATCTTACGTTACTCGACATCTCAGGCGTGACTGATCTAATCGCAAGCGTGATTCGTCTTTTTAGGTCATCTAAGTTGAGGGGTTTAGTTTTGTATCCAGTACTTTTGACATATCCCCACAAAAAGTAGTCCAATGGCGTCAAATCAGGAGATCCTGCTGACCATTCTATCGATCCGCGCCTCCCAATCCACCGATTTGGAAAATTTTGGTTCAGGTACTGCCGGACATTGATTTCGTAATGGGGCGGTGCTCCATCTTGCTGAAACCATATTATATTGGCAGGAAGTTTGGGTTTACTGGGATCAGGATATAAGTTTGTTAAAGTTGGCACATTATTTTGGAGCAGTTCTAAATATTTATCTCCATTCAAGTTGCCATCAATGAAAATGAGACCTACCATATGATTTCCAACAATTCCTGGCCAAACATTAACTTTTTTAGAATATTGCGTATGTTTCTCTGTCAGCCAGTGAGCATTCTCATTGGAAGAATAGCGGCAATTTTGACGACTAACATGACCTTGAAGTGTAAATGTAGTCTCATCACAAAACAAAACATCTTCTAATTGGATCGCATTGTTATCTAACCTTACCATCATTTGTTCACAAAACTACGTTCTCCTATCGAAATTGTCTTCCATGAGCCCCCGAGTTGGCATTTTACTTTCCTTTAATACTCGAAAAATTGATGTGTGGCTAACGTTGGATAATGGGGCGGCTTTTCGACCAGCATTATGTGGGTTTTCTTGAAACTCAAGCGTAATATCCAGTTTCCTATTATCACTTAGAGCATTGGCAGCTACTTTTGTATCTATCTTACATGACGAAGATCGTGAAACTGCTTTTCTATTTTGCTAATTGTTCCTTGTATTACAGAAGCGGCAAATTTGGAAAATATTCGTGAAATAAGCGAGAAACTTCCATTTGTGTGTGTATTGTCTCCATAACCAATCATTTGTAGAATGGTTATTTTGCGCATTTCTGTTAAATGAACCATTTTTCTGATACTATTACGTACTGCCATGGAGGCAGACAACAAGATGCTAAGGCTATGAGTTTTGACGAAAATAAACAAAACTTTTTTTTTCATGTCAGTAAAGAGGAACCCCGGAATGGTTTTTGCTTACTATCTCAATATCAAGAGCTAAATGGGAATTAAGTATTGAGTGTAATGTAGGGAATTTGTGAAATAAAATAATTTTCTTTTTTTAATGTTAATTTTTGAAATAAATCTGAAAACACTTAATATTTCGGAAACAGTTGAAGATAGGTATGCACATGCATTAGGTTTAGAATTATCTGGAGAATACAAAAAATAAATAATATACAGGGGCTTGCAATTAAAATAAGAAAGTTGGTATTGGCCACTGTCACATGACATACCCTATATATATATTTGTTTGTTGACAAAAAGCGCATTTAAAAATACATATCGACGTGTCCAAGCGTTTTTCCCTACAAGCCCTCCTTTATTCGTTTTTATTCGAATTTATTCCAATTTGGCTATTCCACACTGTATGCAAACATTGATCAAAATATTTCAATCATTTTACAACAAAAATTGTTGATTAATCTGTTTTTAAATGCATTCTAATCATGAAAGATTATATGGAAAAAATGGAACAAGTAACATCAAAAATTATTCACAAAAATTGCACTGAGCACTTTGTTGCCTAATAAACTTTCGAGCATGACCAATTGATGTTGGCTACACTTTCTGAAGTATTTCATTGTCATTTCTTATTCATTTTAGGCTACGATAGAAAACCCTTTGTTCCAATTCATCTTTTGTTCGACACGCTGTTTAAATTGTTTAAATTCAGAATAAAAAAATCCAAATGTTTTAAATGTCGCCGTGACATTGGTTCTGATCGCTCTGTCTATTGGTATGCATAAGTTCTACTGAAATGCTCTCTAACAAACTAAAATATGCATAAAACATATGTTCGTGCTTGTTTGAAAAATCATCTTCAATTTAATTTAGTTGGTAACAAAGATCTACCGAGTTTCTCGTGTATATTAATTAGTATTATTAATTGTGTTTACAGTCTGAATTGTACCTTTAAAGGTAATGCTTTTTTCAACTGTATGTACACTTTTAGATGTTCGAGTACATAAGTTTGTATTGGCAATGAAACTACTTGAAATAAAAAACATTTCAAGGTGACTAACCTCGTAGGCGTTAATTATTCAAAATTTGATGATACCAGCAAAAATCCCGCTACAAAAGACTCAATAACAACTCCCTCCAGACTCGCCAGATCTTCATCCAATTGAAAATCTTTTCGATATTTTTATGGCGACTGTGTAACATATTACAACAAAAACTGACATGACTTCGAGGCAGCCAAATATCAGAAAAATGTAAAAAATCGATAAACATTTAACATTGCAATCCTTAATTAGCATAATTGCCTAATTATTGTTGGGACTTTAACCAGATTTGTAGTAAGGAATCCGAAGACTTTGTCTATTTATTATTAATACACAAGTCTTTGTTAACTATTTCTCTGACGATGTAAACAACATTATTAACTATTCTACTAAAAAAATAATAAAGAAATACAAACCTATTCTAACATCCACCGGTAAAGCAGCCAAATGATGGCCTAAAGGTGTTAAAACCTCCTGGTTATCCAGTGCTCCAACTTGCTCCAACCTCTTAACTGCTGTTATAACATTTTCTCTGGAAGGTGGTTCAATAAACGATCCTGAAAACAATATGAAAAAAGAACTAAGCTGGCAGTTAAAGATCAAACTGTCAGACGTATATACCTAAGACATTGACAGCTGACTTCCCATCAAAACTTGGCAAAACTTTTATGTTAAGAATCAACTGCTCCAATGGAATGCGATTGATTTCTGGAATAGGCTGTGGCAACAAATTGTGCTCGAAACGATGTCTGGTGTATAGATGGATGCAAACGCCAGGCATGACCCTACCAGCTCGACCTTTTCTTTGGACTGCATTTGCTCTGGTCACCCACGCTGTGTCGAGGCTCTCCATGTTTCTATTAGGATCGAATCGTTTCTCTTTCATTTTTCCTGAATCGATTACGTACACGCAGTCATCTATGGTTATAGACGTCTCTGCCAGGTTGGTAGATATTACGATTTTTCGCTGACCAGCTCTTGGTTTTCTGTAGTGAATTAAAATTTATGTTGCAATAGGTTTTTCAACACAGGTTTAGTTCAGTTTATTCAGCAAACAGTTTACATTATTGATATATTAGTGTAGCATACCCTTCATTTTTAGTTTTTACGTTTTAAATAGTTACCTTTACATTAAAAAGTTCTATATTTTGATAAAATATCTACAGATGACAAAAAGGTGTAAAACAACTTTTTCGTTTCTCTAAATGATAAACTAAAACAACAGTGTCTTCGAAACGTCGCTACAGAATAGGGTTTATTAAAAAATTGAAACATTTTGAAGAAACAGATTAAATAATGGAATAACAAAATTTGACCGAATTAATCCTAAACAACAAGAAAATGTTGTACCAACAGTTTCTGAAAGCCTGCTAAGTTATTTGTCTAAGAAAACTACTACATTAAAAAGACTTGATACTGTTGAAGAAAATATCTTGTAATTGGATATAAAGACCAGCCTAGAATCATTTAAGGACTTCTCAACAAATTAGTAATGTAAGTGACATATTAAAGTTCTACAAAAGCAGCAATTGTATAAATAAACACTAGATTGTTTATCAGGAAACAACTACATTTTTTATAATTCAAAAATCAGTGTGAACATTTCAAAAATTGAAATTTCTGTGTGCATTTAAATAAAAAATATAAAAATCTACCCCCATCTCCAATTGAAAGTGGCATAAAGTTACAAGAAAAACAGAAACTCGTATTCAGATTGTGATATAAGATTGTCGGACTAACTCATAAATCTAATTGATTCCAAATGCTAGTATTTTTAAATAAAAAGAAAAAATGTGTAAATTTTTTGTTTTGTTTTTGTGTTGCGTTGATTTGGGACTTGAAACTTTATTAAAATAAACAAATGATCCATAGGTATTCTTTTGTTAATGTTTTGGTAGGTAGATCAACATTTCATTTTCTTTTATTCTTAGTTTTGAAATAATTATATCTCAACTAAACTTACTTGAAAATTGCTGCCTGCTCTTCACTCGTCAATGAGGAGTGAAGTGGGAGAAGGATAAAATCATTTCCTCGGATTCCGAACAGTGGATGAATCTTTAGCTGATCATAGAGCGTTGTAATTTCAGCAAATCCTGGTAAAAATATTAGAATTGTACCTGTCCGTGGAAAAGAATGATCTCCCGATACGATCCATTCCAACGTATTTTCTATAAGTTCGTAATTAATCTTATCGACGTCTGTGAAAAATATATTTTTCCATGTTGTCGAACTGTAATCTGCAAATACATTATATAGTTTATAAACAAAATCCGTACGTCAACAAACAAATTATTTGACTAAAATCTGCTACAAGAAGCAACGTATCACATAACAGTTTTTGAAGAAAAAATACTTCCATGTTTGATTTATTTAAACCATGGTGGAATGTCTTCGATAGCACATTCCATATAGAATATTCAAAAAAATGTATGAGTTAGATGTTGCGGTTTTAGTTCAATGCTGGTTCAATGCAAGTATATAATTGACGAAGGACCTTTAGCGGAACATTCAATAAACACGTGCCGTCACATAAACGAATCACCAAATAAAAGTTATCACTAACCTTTAAGTCGAAGCTCTGGTGTTTTCTTGGTTCTTCTTTCTTCTGAGGCTAGCCCCGTAATAGCAGGAACAGTTTCTTAGAGCTTCGTCTGGACAACACGTTACACAAAAAATAGCGACGTAATGTTCATTGATTGAGCATACAAAAAATGCGGGTTTAACAACAAATGATGCGCTTTTGTAAACACAAAAGAAACAAAATGATAGCGGTTTAGCGGTCGTTACGAACGAAGCTACTAACTCGCGAAATCATAACGCAAAAAACAACAATAAGCGTCGTCTCTTCAGACGGGATCAAAAAATGTCCGAATAGTTCGGAGCACAACACGAACCTCCCAGCGTCCTAATAGCAAGGAAGCCGAAACACGAATGTCAATACTGTCTATATTTTACACGCAAAAAAAATACTTACAATTAGCATTAGCGCGACGGAATGTTTGAGAAAAGGTGCAGAAGTTTAAAAATCAATGAAGTAATTCAATCAAATTGAACACAATACACTAAACAAATTGCGGGAACGCACCATTCCGCCAGCCTTGAATTACTTATTTCAAAACTAAGGGTCCACTGGCAGTGGACAAAGCTTTACAAGAGGTCGCTTCAAAGTACCACTTGCAGTTCTAACTGTAGCAACGCGTACAACGCCATCACCTCCAGGATGTACGTCAATAATGCGCCCTAATGGCCAATTCAAAGGAGGTGAAGTGTCTTGCTTCAAAATAACAATGGTACCTGGCTTAACAACCTCCGAGGGATCAGTCCATTTACTCCGTTGATGAAGAGTATGTAAATATTCTTGCGACCAACGTTTCCAGAATGCCTGATGCAAACGACTCAGTAACTACCATCTGTTGAGACGATTAGATGGGACAGATAAGAAACCAGATTCAGGAGGTGCTGTTAAAGGTTCCATGGTAAGAAACATTCCAGGACTCAAAGCGGTAAGATCCGATGGATCGTTGCTACAAGGGGTTATAGGTTGCGAGTTTAAAACTGCTTCGACCTGTGCAAATACAGTAGAAAGTTCTTCGTAGGTTAGGATTTGATCTCCAACGACACGTCTTAAGTGAGCTATGACACTACGAATTACTTTCTTTGCGGATAGAATCCAAAATCGTTGTTGCAAAAGAAATTGAACGGTTTGGATTCCTGCGTGAAGATAGGTGACATGACAATCTTCGACAATTAGATTAGTCAAACGACTTTTACTTGGTAGCAGTGCGGGAAATTTAGTGTCAAACGGCAATGGAGCATTAACGAATCTACTACCAACTCTAACAGTTCCCTGGTCATCAAGAAACGGCGAAAGTTTACGAAGCGATTTGGGCAATAGTTTTCGTTCTCGAAGAAGGGAAATCTCTTTAGAAAAATATTGATCTTGAACATAGCGAACAATGCGAAGCTGAGCCTGATATAACTCAGCAGCCAAAAATGATCCAGAGCCCCTACGGTCTGGATTGCGGGCGTTATCAACAAAGCGACAAATATGAGCTATAATGCGGGTAATGCGATTAATAGAAGAATGTTCTTCTAACAAAGTACCAAATAAATTTGGTGAAGCGGTGACTTGAAGCGCCACTATACGGGCTTCAGTCATAACGAGCGGTGACATGCTTGAGTCTGAGCAAGCATGTGGCAAACAAGCGGTAATCAACAATTGTGGGCCTTTCCACCAAAGTGTATTACCTAATAACTCTGATGGCGAAGTGCCGCGGGAACCCAAGTCAGCGGGGTTATCACAAGATTGGATGTAAAACCAATGCGAATAAGGAAATTTTTCCAGAATGTAAGCAACTCGATTACTGACAAATGTCCAACGGTGCGGGGAAGAACTAAGCCATGAAAGGACTACCGTGGAATCTGACCAGCAACGAATCACCTTGAACAACAAACGACTAGTGAATTGCTCATAAACATAATGAGCCAACTTAGCGGTAAGAACTGAAGCACACAGTTCCAATTTGGGAAGTGACAAAGTTTTCAAAGGGGCAACTTTCGATTTAGACAACACAAAAAAACTTTGACGAAATCCAGATGCGGTTTCGAACACAAAATAAACAACAGCAGAACCTTTCTCAGAAGCATCACCAAATGTGTGAAGTTCACAACTAGAAAAGTTTTCTATAGCAAGCAGGCGAGGCAAAACTAAATTGTGCAAGGTCAACAAAATAGCGATAATGTCTTGCTGCAACTTGGAACCGATAAACAAACAATCATTCAAAGATAACCGATGAGGTATCTTTGCGGATGCATTAAACACTACAGGAAGTTTGGTGGTTCTACTATCAGGTTTCAAAACACAATGATGCGGTATGTAGTAACAATCAGAAGAAGTAGATGGATCTGGAATCAACTCCATATGATCCAGCTCCAAATACTCTTTGAGAAAATCACAATATTGTTTGTAGAGATCTGGTTGCTGTAGAAGACGTCTTTCTAAAGAGTAGAAACGTTGTACGGCGAGATTATACATTCCATCAAAAGCAGGAAGTGTATTTCGAAAAGGAAGAGGCACAACGAATCTACGTGAATCCAATCTCCTGCATCCCTCGGAAAATATTTTTTTGCAAATAAGATCATCAGGGGACTGAACCAGTGCGGTAGGAACATCTTCAATTGTCCAGAACCTTTGGAGTGAATCATCTAATGATACTACATCTTCAATTTTACAAAAAAGCGAATTTGAATTTATGACTGGCTGAGAGTGAGAGTTAACAGAACTCGAAGACACTCTACCCATAAGGATGTAACCAAACACAGTGTTAATAGCATCAGGAACACCTTCCTTTCCCAGAAGACGTCCATCCAACAAAATTTGAGAAAATATATCGGCACCTAACAAAAGGTCAATAGCGCTTGGGCTATTGAAACCAGGATCAGCAAGTTTCAAATTGGTTAGATATGTCATATTAGCCATATTAATGGGCGCAACAGGCATATCATTGCAAATGCGGGGTAAAACAATAGTATCAACAACAAAATTGCACTCACGCTTTACTATAGAGCGAAGAGAAAGGGTAAGAGAGCCCTCAGCAGAGGGACTCTGCATAGAACCTAGCCCGTTGAGTTGAATCGAAGCGGGCATAGGTCGGAATCCAAGGCGTTTCACAGCCTTGCTCGCAATGAATGATGTCATGCTACCAGAATCTAGCAGACATCGCAAAGTTTGATAAGAACCGTGCTTATCTAATACCTCAACTAAAGCGGTAGATAACAACACATTTGAATTGTATGACAAAAGTGAACTATTACAAGAAGTCTGCGGTAGAGAAGTTTCGGGACTTTCAACAGTATTAATGGTACTGGATCCACCAGATGTGGAAGCCAGGTTTGCGGGGGGAGCACTAGATTCAGACCGAATGCCTGAATCACCACGATTTACAAAATGAAGCAATGTGTGATGGCGTTGTTTGTAGTTGCGGCAAGCGGATAAAGATTTACAGCGATTCGACTGATGAGAATCGCTCAAGCAATTAAAACAAAGTCTAAAATCTTTAACAAACTTAAACCGCGCGGATAATGATTTGTTCAAGAGTTCCGAACATTTGTAAATCGCATGATCGGATTTACAAACTAAACAATTTCTATTCTTAGTGACAAACAAAGATGTAGTGAACCGGGATGAATGTTGCTTTGAATTCAATGGTAACTTTTTGTCAACACTTCGCTTTGCCTTGTGGGATAATTCAACATGTTCAAAGGCATCACAATGCTTCGACAAAAAATCAACAACTTCCAAACGGATCGGAAAGTCATCTTGAGCGGTCACAGTACCATGGTAAAGTTCAAATTTGGCGGCTAAATTCTTTGGAACTCGTTTCAACATCATCTGAACGATACAAAAATCCCACTGATTTACTGGTAAACTCAAATTCTTCAGTGCTTCCAAATTATCACTGAAGTCATCCAATAACTTCCGAACCTCTGAAGGGCTATCTGAAGTTAGTTGGGGGAATTGTTCTAAAGCTGACCAATGCTTGAATTTTTTCAAAAGTGTTTCATAAGCACTCACGTAATTGTTTTGTGTTAGTGTAAAACTCCTAATAGCCTCAAAAGCAGGCCCTTTTAAAGCTAACTGCAAATATTGGAACTTCTGCATAGCACTGAGTTTTTCATTATTGTGAATTAATGAATCAAACAAATCAATAAAAGTACCAAATTCCAATATGTCTCCACTAAATGAAGGCAAATCAATTGGCGGCAAAGCAACACTTTCCTGTACCCGAGCTATATTTTGTGGCGTAGAATTTTGAACAGATTTCAGTTTAGCAAAAATAGACCTAATTGAATAAAACAATTTTTCAAATTTATTGCGAATGTCATCCTCAAAGTCAAAATCAAGGTTTGCATCTGAAATTAATCCAACAATCGAATTGTGATGTTTAAAAAACTCTGAATGAATTGAATCAACCATATCAATCATGCTAAAAAACAATTCAACGTCGTCACCTCTTAAGGCTTTCTCGGCAGCAAAATAAATATCTTCTAATCTTTTAAACTCCGATTGTCGATGATTTTTAAATTTTCGTAAATTTTCAGCGGTTTTTGACATCTTAACAATAAATCAAAGTCACTGTAACGCCACTGAACAAATCTAACACGATAGAACGAAAACAAAATACTATTCCAAAAATGTACAATTTTTTACTGTTGAAGTCGAAAATATCTGACCAAATGTCAAATAAATTCAAAACAATTTAGCAAAATAACCAAACAAACAAAACGAGCTCTTGTAAGGTTTTTTTAGGGTAAAAGAAATATGCGAATTTATTTCTAACGGAATGACTGAATCCCGAACTTGTTTTCTCCTTTAACAAATAAAGAAACGAAAATTCAATGCGGTTTTCAACAATAATTGCAACGAAAAATCAATGGTTTGATCATTAAACTTTGCACGAAATTAACTCAAATGTATCCGGCCCGGAGTTGGACCAAATTATGTAATTTTTTCGATAATCTTTGCACTAAATTAACTCAAATTGCATCCGGCTCGAACTTGGACCAAATTATGGAATGTCTTCGATGGCACATTCCATATAGAATATTCAAAAAAATGTATGAGTTAGATGTTGCGGTTTTAGTTCAATGCTGGTTCAATGCAAGTATATAATTGACGAAGGACCTTTAGCGGAACATTCAATAAACACGTGCCATCACATAAACGAATCAGCAAATAAAAGTTATCACTAACCTTTAAGTCGAAGCTCCGGTGTTTTCTTGGTTCTTCTTTCTTGTGAGGCTAGCCCCGTAATAGCAGGAACAGTTTCTTAGAGCTTCGTCTGGACAACACGTTTCACAAAAAATAGCGACGTAATGTTCGTTTATTGAGCATACAAAAAATGCGGGTTTAACAACAAATGATGCGCTGTTGTAAACACAAAAGAAACAAAATGATAGCGGTTTAGCGGTCGTTACGAACAAAGCTACTAACTCGCGAAATCGTAACGCAAAAAACAACAATAAGCGTCGTCTCTTCAGATGGGATCAAAAAATGTCCGAATAGTTCGGAGCACAACACGAACCTCCCAAGCGTCCTAATAGCAAGGAAGCTGAAACACGAATGTCAATACTGTCTATATTTTACACGCAAAAAAAATACTTACAATTAGCATTAGCGCGACGGAATGTTTTAGAAAAGGTGCAGAAGTTTAAAAATCAGTGGAGTAATTCAATCAAATTGAACACAATACACTAAACAAATTGCGGGAACGCACCACATGGAGTGTCGTTTATTCTTCATCAGGTTTATTGGTTTGCCAATAAAGGACTTAAAAGGCCCTTTTTAACCACTTTTTGACATTGGAAAGGCTATAACAAACTCAGGGATTCCCATATATACCTAAGCATAACGTATATTTCAACGATACAGGAAAATTGGTGGGTGATTTCAAATATATGTACAATGAAGAGCTAGGGGACGACTCCCAGTTAGAATTGTTATTTAATGTTTTCCTCTCGAATAAATTGATTCCTAAGAACACGACAATTGTAATCTTCTCAAGCTTTGTAAGCTTCAAAAAGCATATGGTAAGCCAGAAACCGGGCAATGATTTCTAGAAGATGGTTTTGACTTATTACGTCTGTCAACCAGCGTTAATTGCAGATACTACTACACCCCTGTTGAATTCTACCAGAAAGCATATCGGCTGTGAAGAAGCTGACTAAGAAGAAGTTCTTTGGTTAAATGTTTAGATGAGCAAGTAAACCATACTCAGTTGTGACGTAGAGAGTAACTTCCTTAATGGCATGCACAAACTTGGCGATATTAAATAATGGAAACCTTAATGCTGAATTCTCCACTAGGCAATCTTGAATCAAACATGTTGGGCCACTGGCCCTCATATAGGATTTTTTTTTGTAGATGCAGTTCAATAGTTGACCTCACATTGCCCAAATAGTTTAAGATTACTCACTGAGTTAGCACTGTAATTAGGACTTAACCCGGCCTGAAGACCTGACCTGAATCCATTAGAGTATACCTTGAATATCATGAGATATCTAAGCGCGAATTGAATAATGGCATATAGAAGTTTCATGTAAAAAAGCCACTAGAATATTAATGCTATCTTTTCAAGAATATAGGAGTTTGAACGACAATATGTTGTTTCTAATTGGGGACTATCGTCAGTTGCTGTAACCTTTTAGAGACAGAAATTTTAGATTTTTTTTTATTGAATAAACTCGTAAGGCAATTACCTCATTCAAACCACCCAAAAATTTGGTGAATCAAAAAATTCTACAAAACTTTATTTTATGCATGTACCCAATTTTTTGCTTCATCTTAGGCAAATATTTTTCAGAAAAATATTTCATTAATAATTTGACAAAAGTTATTGAATTGATTTCTTAAATAAATTTTACAAGTAACGTATCAGCCAAATTATAAAATATTAATATGTCCGTAGAAAAAATCTCTTGAACAGGGACTATTGAGTAACCACCGAGATTCCCGGATTTAACACTAATAGATGTTATGGGGTCACTTAAAGTCCCATGCAACAAGATTTTTCAATTTCGTATACCGTGTTTCCAATTTGAACACTTATTAAATCAAAATATTTAATTACATTAGAAAAAACGTTAAAAAGTTATTACTTTTTAATCTGTCCCTTATCTTGGTGACTATTTTAGATGAATACTAGCGGACCCGTCAAACGTTGTCCTGTCCCATGTAAATTTTTAAAAATTAGCTGTAACAATATAATATGAACGCCATCTATCAGACGTAACTGAAACTAAAGCACACTCTTGAATATTTGACACAGCGACTACAGCGCCGTCTGCCGGATCCTATGTAAGTTGTGCTAACATCAACAACAATTTTTAAATAAATAATTTAACTAAAAAAACAATATCTAGTTGACCGTATTGTGAATCTAAACCATCCTCAAACCCCCTGGAATACACACAAAAAATTTCATCAAAATCGGTCCAGCCGTTTAGGAGGAGTTCAATGACTAACACACGTACAGAAGATTTATATATATATAAAGATGTTGTGAGAAAAAATCACAATAGTAAATTCAAAAACAATTTTATGGACATTTTTAAACATAAGTGGTATGACTGGCATATTTAATTTTATCGAAAGTACATGATAACTTTTCAGATAAGTATATTTCCTATCTCTTGACACATGAATTTCTTTGATAAATAATAAATGTAAAATCAAAAACTTACCTTTATATCGAGCCATGATTTGGTGTAAATTCAAATTTTCATCCTTCACATTTGCTCTTGGCACATTATGCGTGTATTCCACTTCACAAGCAGCCAACATTTCTTCGAAACTCTCCGATTCTTTCTTAATATTTCTACAATATTCAGAACCTTCTTCCAACACATAACCAGTCGTTTCGATTATATCCTCTAAGAAAAACTGCTCCACAGGGAACGTCCTTCCTGGTATCTCTACTATAGGGATGCCACCAAAGTAGTCGGAAAAAATTGAAGCATTTAGAGTTGCACTCATAAGTATAACTTTCAGATCAGAACGAACCTGAAGTAGTTCTTTGACGATCAGTAGTAAAAAGTCACTGAAAAAATAAATATATAACCTTTTTTTCTGTTCAAAATTTAACACAACTTTATATTCTTATAATATTTTCGTTATGTTAATTATACTCTCTTCGAGGTGTCATTCCTTTGTTCGCAAGACAATATATATTATATATAATATACATTGTTTCTGGTCAGGGAACCTTCATCAGTTGCGCTTCCCACAATTGAATACCCTCTCATGAACATATTTATTATCTTATGAAGTACATTATAGAATTACATATTTCAAAATATTAAAATTCACAATCTTTACTTCCGTTGTAAGTGTTTTTTATTTTATTATTTAATGGCCTTGTATGCTTGAAGTGTGGGAACTGTTCCCTGGCTACTCTTCCTCTAGCAGAATTGTCCTTGGTATTTTGAATCTAAAATCAACTGGATTGTAGTCCGCCATTTCCCTTATTCTTTTGTTTGGATGTGTCTGAAGGGCCCTGAGAGATTTCTTGCTCATCTGTCTGCGATATTCCCCTATAGAAAGTATCTTTAGACTGTTTCTTATATCGCGGTTCCTCATATACCATGAAGCATTCGTGATTGTTCTAAGTATTTTAGACTCTGTTGCTTCAAGGTTTGCCATGTGTGTTCGGGCAACCTGACACCATGTGGCTGATGCATATGTCATGCATGGCCTTATACAAGTCTTGTAAAGAGTAAGTTTGTTCGCTATGTTAAGTTTACTATTTCTCGCTAGGAATGGATACAGCTGAACAAACTTACTAGTAGCTCTCCTGGTAATTTCTTGTATATGTGCAGCCCATGTCAGTCTTTTGTCAAATGTTATTCCAAGGTATTTGACTGTGGAGGTCCACGGGATAGATTCTGAGTCTATTCGTACCATGCATTCCGGGTTATTGAGTTTCTTTGAAAAGTGTATTGCTTGACTCTTGTTGGGGTTGCACTTTATCCTCCATTTATGAAGCCAGATTTGTAATTCGTCACACGCTCGTTGCAGGTATATGACGCTTTATTCTTGACATATTGAGCTAGCTAGTAATGCTGTGTCGTCGGCGAATATCATATATTCGGTATGTGGTGAGTTTTTAGGGATATCAGCTGTATATATTGAATATATCACTGGCGATATAACCGCTCCTTGAGGGACCCCAGCAGTTATAAATTTTGATTCAGAAATTTATTTCCCAATTTTTACCCTGAATGTTCGGCCTGTAATGAAGTTATGAAGGAGTTTAATTATGTCCGGTCTTGTGGCTAGATTATTCATTTTCATAATGAGTCCCTGATGCCAGACTCTATCAAATGCTTGAATGATATCTAACAACGGGGCGCTAAAATGGCTGTTCTTGTGCCTTTCCCTCAAAATGTTTTCAATTAGTCGTAGTGCCTGTTGAGCAGGACTATGATTTTTCCTAAATCCGAACTGTTCGTCTGGAATGATGTTCTATTCTTCACACTCACTGTTGAGTCGAGCAAGTATTATTCTCTCAGTTATTTTGGAGAGCGACGACAATAGACTAATGGGACGGTACCCGTCTGGTCTCTTGTGGTTTGTGAATTAGAATTGTTAGGGATTGTTTCCAATGGGCGGTGAAGTACATGGTCAGTAAGATGCCGTTGATGAGATTGGTAAGGTATTTTATATATTCTTTAGGGATATTACGTAATTGTCTGTTTGAGATTCCGTCTTGCCCTGGAGCTTTTTTAGGATGTACTGTTGCCAATATATCTCCTACCTCTTGATCATTTGTAATTTTGAGCAAACTAACGACTGGTCTATTTGAAATCTCTTCATAAGTCCTTTCGACAAAATCTAGCCAATTCCTGTCAGGATTTGCTCCTTCTTCGTGAGGCTTGAATTGGTTAGCAAAGTGGTCAGCGAAGACTTTGGCTTTCTCCGCATCAGTATAGGCTTAACCCTCTGCTCCTTCAAATACATAAAGAGGTGTTCGAGAGGACATTCAATTGTGGGAAGCGCAACTGATGAAGGTTCCCTGACCAGAATCAATGTATATTATATATAATATATAATATATATTGTCTTGCGTACAAAGGAATGACACCTCGAAGAGAGTATTCAATGTACAGAATGTACAGGCGCCGCGATGGGATAAAACACCCACTACCTATGTTATTGGCCCAACTTCCAAGGGAAGCCAAATACCATAAAATTTATCATGAAACGTTCATAGGTAGAGTGAAGATAGAATCGCAAAGATTTACCACGAACAGTACGCAATGCCATCGATGCCAGGATTTTGAACACACACGCAAAAATAAATATACGACGAAACCCACACATGCACAAAAGAGAGAAACAAACCAGCAAGATGCGCAAACTGCTCACTAGATCACCCAGCTAGCTATAGAGGTTGTGTGGCCCACAAAAAAGCACAAGAACAAGCACTGAAAAAGATAAAACCCAGAAGTTTTGTCCAAAATGCCAATAAAGTTCAACCAGGAATCTCTTATGCACAACACACAAAAATAACACCATACAGGCAAATGGCCAAAATATTCAACAAATGTTCCAACAATTTTTAAATTTCATATCGAGTCAAGGAATGATCTATGAGTAATACACGACAACCGCATTCACTACAGATAATAGCTTGGAATGCAAACGGAGTCGCTGGCCGAACCAACGAACTTCGGGAGTATATTCAAAGAGAAGATCCAGATGTAGTTCTCCTGGTAGAAACTCACCTGAAACCTGTGAAAACTTTTAACATTCCTAACTACATCAACCATCGTACAGATAGACTAAATGGTAGCAAAGGAGGAACGGCAATAATAGTCAAGAAATCCATCAAACATCAAAGAGAAAATAACCAACCGACCCTCAACCTTGAACATACCTCAGTAGTCATTCATATGATAAGTAATCAAAAAATTCGAGTAATTGCTGCCTACAACAGTCCAGGAGTTCCGTTACTTAAAACGGATCTGGACCTATTATTAATAACAAAGGAGACTACGATTTTGGGAGGTGACCTCAACGCCAAGAATACACGCTGGAATTCAAGATTACCTACTACAAGAGGACGTACACTGGCTGACCACTCAGATCGACACGGATATATTATTGGACGAAGTGAACCCACTTGGATTGGGTCCATAAATCCTGATGTGTTAGATATATTCGCCATCAAAAATCTTAAGCATCAGATAGAGCTATATACATCGACCAATTTGTTAAATGCAATAAATAGACCGATAACCCCTCTAATAACATCTACTTCTCTAAACGAAGAAATAGAAAAAATCAAAAATGAAATCATCACAGCTACCATAAACAGTACTACAGACAAAATAAAAAGACCACCAAACCCCTACAGCATTCCTAAATACATCAAAAATATGATCGCAGACAAAAACAGAACCCGGAAACGATTATGGACAACCCAAGACCCAGAATTGCGGAGATTACTTAATCACCAACAGCGAGAAATCCAACATGAGCTACAGAAACATCGTAATGATGAATGGGACCGACTTCTTGAGGATTTAGCAGAAGACCACATCTCACTATGTAAGATCAGGAAAAGACTATCCGGCAAAATCAAAAACCACCCACTTATTACAGATAATAAAACAATGTACACAGATGAAGAAAAAGCCAACATATTTGCTGATATACTGCAAGAACAATTCAACATACATCAAGAATTCCAACAAACACCGACGAGGATACCCACGCTAATGCTGTATTTGAACATTTTACCAAATCTACTAAAGTCAACTAATATTCGTCTAGCCCACCTGTTGGAAATACAAGAAATAATTAGTAATCTCAAAATTAGGAAAGCCCCAGGACACGATGGTATAACGAATAAACAATTAAAACTCCTCCCGATCAATTATATCCCTTACATTCTCAACATTGTTAACAGCATACTAGAGACGTTATACTTCCCTGACTGCTGGAAAAAGGCCACTAGCATTATGATTCCTAAACCTGTCAAAAATCCCAAAAACCATCGTCCCATCAGCTTACTCCCCTCACTCTCCAAAATTACAGAGCGAGTAATATTGCCGCGCTTGATAGAGACATCTGAAGAAAAAAACGTCATCCCTGATGTTCAGTTTGGTTTTAGAGAAAAGCATGGAGCAGACCAACAGACCTTCCGTTTGGCAGAAATCATTTATGATAACCATAATAAAAAAAACACTCCAGCGCCATATTACTTGACGTTTCATAGGCTTTCGACAGGGTTTGGCATCAAGGTCTTATCCTTAAATTACTCCGCTTCCAAATGAGAACATATATAACCAAATTAATAGCAAACTTTATCAACAACAGACATTACAGGGTTAAACAAAACAAACACTTCACTAACTACAGACCTATGAGAGCAGGAGTCCCCCAAGGTGCATACTTTCACCCACTTTGTATAACCTTTACACAGCTGACATTCCCATCCATACCACACACACAGAAACGCTCGTCTTTGCCGACGATACTGCCATTATCGCCACTTCAATGTCCCAGGAACAATGCAAAGTGTACCTCCAAAGAGCCGTTGATGACCTTAGCAGATGGATGGAAAAATGAAAAATTAACATCAATCTCGGTAAAAGCCAGGCTATCCACTTTTCTACCAAAAAATTCGAAGCCAAGAAGTCGGCTACGGATATCCAATACGCAGTTAGAATGGCAGGACACGGCGATGTACCTGGGAGTCATGTTCGACAAGAAACTAAACTGGAAATCACATTCAGATTATTTAAGGAAAAAAGGAGAAACAGCATTTATACAACTATACCCATTCCTATCTCGCAAAAGTAAGCTGACAATAGGTCATAAACTCAGCCTCTACAAACAAGTGATTAGACCAACAATATCCTATGCGGCTGCCACATGGTCTCAAGTTCGTAAAACCAACCTTAACAAATTAGAAGCTTTTCAGAGTAAAATTTTAAGAATAATTACAAATTCTCGATGGTTTATACGAAACAAACATATTTTAGAAAATTTAAAAATTAGCACCTTTAGAGAACACATCAGATCATTAAGTAAGAAATCATTCGCTAGGATTGAGTACCACCCAAATGAGATGCTCAAGAGGCAGCTCCAGTATGATCCTCACTGTCAACGAAGGAAGAGGCCAAGACTTACCTTGTTTGACTAAACCCTGCCATCCTTGAAAGGAATCCCGCAAACAAAAGCCAGATAGAATAAATACCGACTGGGGAAGAAATTCCACAAATTATATACAAAAAATGTATTTAACTGTAAAGTAATTATCCCTATAATTTAATAAACATGTTCAGAGAGAGAGAGAAAGATGACATTCAATTGTGGGAAGCGCAACTGATGAAGGTTCCCTGACAAGAAACAATATGTATTATATATAATATATATTGTCTTGCGTACAAAGGAATGACACCTCGAAGAGAGTATTAAATATCTCTGATAGGTGAAGTAACCTGAAAAATTTTATCGTGACATTCTGTCCTAGGAGTTAAGGGAGAACAGCAAATATACGAAACGGCTCCAGATTCGGAACCTCTGTGTGCTGATTCTCTCGAAAATCCTAGATGTCGGTCTTACATCTCGCGTCTTCAAATGTTAATTATACTTCTAAAGCTATGTTTAGGTCGGTCTATTAATTACGTAATCTCAAAATGACCAAAAGGACATACGAAATTTCCGCAAATATAACTTAAAGCAAAGGGGTCAATAAAAATCTCAAATCAACTTAAAAATTTATAGCAAATACAATACGAAAACATTTTGTATTACAATGTCAATTCCAGGTACAAACAAACGTATTTCTGACAGATGTTCTAGGAAAAACAAATCTCTTCAATGGAATCAACTAGTCTCCTTATGTAAAAATACAACACATCTATATTGTATTTTGCGTATACTTATCTGTTGTAGATACTATTTAGCTCCAAATCTGGAGTCGTTGTCAATTTTTGTGTTTATCGTATTTCGACCGGATTTCAGAATTATTAATGATCAACTGCCTTATGCAGTTTATTTTTTCTTTTTTAAATTAATTTACTTTATCAATAAAAAAGAAATCTGTATATGTATGACGACAAACACAAGGTACACTGTAAACACAATTCTAGGAGTGTTGGACTGCGCTGAACGGTTCTGTATTACAAAAATTGCGTATACAGCGTACTTTGTGTTTGTGGCCATACATAAACGTTACTAATTGCTCATAAATATTTCTGAAAAGGGATTCAAATGTGATAAATAACCAAACTCAAATCACTAATGTCTCTTCTGTGTTTTTTGATAATAAAAATAACATAAAAATGCATTTTTTTGTTTTTTTTTTCTTATGAAGTGAAAACTACTGACAGTATCACCACTGAAAAAACTACAAAATGCTTTTTATATAGGCCAATCAGAAATACGGAAAACCACTAAAAATTGTCCATTTTTGAAAAAAAAACAACTAACTATACAATTTTGAATCATAAGCTCACAATTTAGATAATCACTGACAAATAAATCGTTACACCCAGAAAGAGATG
>JAVLUE010000205.1:0-20001 GCA_034190945.1 Octodonta nipae
CCCTGCTCATTATGTCCGTCCTGTGCGAAAATATCTGACCCAAGAGTGGTGCAAAGAACGACAACATTGGAATTTTGATAATGCTCTGGTGGACAAGATGGCCGAAGAAGGATTACACGACGTAGAGGAGAAAGACGTCAACCTCAATTTGATGTTGAGGGACATGAGCACTGAACAGTAGGCATAACAGTATGGGCCTATTACACATGGAAGTAATGGTCACCTTAAGTCTTTGTTTGAGACGACGCCTTAATCGACTTCTGGGTGTTGCGATTTCTTTGTCAGTAAGTATGTATTGTTTCTAGATGACCCCTTCATTAATTGTGCTCATGTCAAGAAACTGCAGCAAATCCAAATTTCCTTTGTTAAATATTAACATAAATAGAAATTTAAAAATTTTTCGTTTTTCTTGGTCGAATTTTGCATCTGCTGGCAGAGGCGATTCCTTCATTAAATCTTGCATGACTTAACGAATTTTTCAGCTTCCCCAGGTTTTTCTTCGGTATGTTTCTCCGCTTGTTGCTTAAATGATTCTGACTCTGTGTCCTCCACTTTTAATGGGATGTGAAAATTCGTTTACCGACACAAAGTGATCGGATTCTACTTTCTATTAAATACTTTTTGAGGGATCTGCAGGTGACTCCGTCTTAAAATCTGACATTACTTCATGAATTTTTCGGCTTCCAGTTGGCTTTTTTTCGATGTTTTTCTCGGTCTGCTGAGCAATGGATTCTGACGCAATATCGTCAGTTTTAATGGGTGGTGTTGTTTCGATTACAGATTCGAAATGCTTTGTCTTCAGTACTTTTTGCTAAAGCTGTCTGTTCCATGTATTTGCCTTCCGATTCTTCACTTATGGTGCTAACTTCATCAGATGTACCGAGAGTTTTTCCACCGACAGGAGTTACCATTGCTTCCTCGGTTACTTTGGTTTCCAAACTTGGGCCATCTCCTACTGTAAGGAAATGTTTATTACATTAGGTACTGTAGACCATGTCCCTATGTTAAGCAGTAACTAAATCAATTACAAGAAATTTTATTTCATCTTCAGTTTCAAGTATAAGCCAATTGCAGGAGAAAATTGCGACCAATGGGCTGACCTATGAAATCTTGAAAGACTGTGTTTAAAATTATAATTGAACCACAATAATTAATATACCGGGTTATTATAAATGATGGGCCCATTATTAATGAGTATTTATTAAAGTACCTACAAGTCCAAAATGAACAATCTTTATACTTTATGGAAAGTGAAAGTTTCAACTTTTTTTTGCAATATATTATAAATGTTTAATATGTCCACCGTATGTTGCACTGTTGCTGAACTGGTCTCACGCACATGGAAGTGTATCTACTGTCACTGAGTGTACAGTAGCTGTGACACGGTTCCGCAGACCGTCCAGAGTTATTGGTTGAGGTGGAATGTAAACAGCTTCCATAACATAACCCCATAAGAAGTAGTCACATGGGGTGAGTTCAGGGAATCTTGGTGGCCAGAAGTGTAGAGCCAGGCTTTCATTTCCACTGTGACTTATCCCATGCTGAGGAAGGGCTGCTTTCAAAAGGCTTCTGGAATCATGATTGGCCACCGAAATAACTTACTCATTCCATTGGTATGAAAATTGTACATTTTGAATTTGTAGTTTAATTAATGATTTTTTTAAAATAGGTACATTATTTGTAACAACCCTGTATAATCCATATTTGGGAATATGACTGGCCTATTGTTTTGGCTCACTGGTCAAATCTCTAGAAATTTTGCAGTTTTGTGTCCATCTTTTAAAGATACTGTGTATTAATAAAATGTGAATGTTATTTTCAAAATATTTTACTATTTTTTTTGTAATAATACAAATTGTTCAGGAAATTTCACCCAAAAAATTACTTTTTATTTTTTGCAATTTCTGTAATGTTTATAAGGACCAATGCCAGATTAGCCTATAAGCAAATTAAGCAATTCTTAGGGCATGACATCTTGGCGTGCACCAAAAGTAGTTTACTTATGAATAGGGGGCCCACAGACATGGATTGCTTAAGACATCAGATAGTATTAAAGCACTGATAAGGACCTCATATGTACCTAATCTGTCTCATACAATTGGTGATGCTGACGTCCTCATTCTAAATAGTGGATTTAATTAACACAGTTAAAATTAAAAAAAACATTTAATTAAATCGATCACATGTATACAAAAACTGTTACACTACTTGGTAGTAAATTTCAAAGTATATATATGTACATAAGCTTCTTTATCTAATCAATCTTTTCTTCAGGCTTTACTTTATCCGCTTCATAGTAAGCTCGCCTTATATAAAGCCCTAAGGCAACATGTAATACAATGACGGCAAATACAGCTGACCATACATTGCCTGTGACTTCTGAGGTAGCTAATATGCCTACAAATATTTTAAGATGAAATACACCCCAGTTGTTTATCGACGAAGTTTTTAACATACCGTCAAATAAAAATTTCTTTGAAATAACGAAAGTTGTTATGGGAGAGGCTAAAATAAATATGCAATAACCTAAAATAGTTGTAAATACTGAAAAAGTAGTTGTTTCCATTGCTAACTTTGGAAAATTATAGAAGTCTTCACTAAATACGATTCAGACAAACCATACAAAATTTGGGATTTTATTTTCCTCTAACTTATTGTAATAAATTCCGATTATTTAAGTCAATTTACTTTAATGTCAGGTGATCAGGTGATAACATAACATAGAACAGCGAATATAGGTAGTATTCACCATAGATAAGAGATTTATATATGTATAGTATTGGGTGTGTTCAGCAGATACAAACTTTTGTTAACGTTTGCTTACGTTTCATGTTTTGCTTAGATCATTTACCATCTAGATATAGCCTGTCAAGCATAAAATCATGGCAACGCTAGAAAGAGAGGGCAATAGAGACAGTAAGAGGCTATTTCACTTAGTGTAAGAGGCTATTTCACTTAGTGGGTGGATGGTCGGTGGACGCAGCCAATGAACAACATGCTTCATTGGAAGCAGCTCCCAACCGAGTGAAATAGCCTCTGGCCCTCTCTATTGCCCTCTCACTCCTTAGTCTTACCACGACATTTGTGCACTGCAGGCTATCTCTAGAAAGTAAATGCTCTAAGATGTTTTGTGCTACACAAAACATGAAACGTAAGCAAACGTTAACAACAGTTTGTATCTGCTGAACGCACCCATTCACTGTTCCATCAACATTTTGTCCACAGAATCGATTAGATGTGCATCTTAGAGCATACACCTTTTGCAGGTAGCCCGCGGCTGTTTTCCCTTAGAGCATTTATGGTAAATGATCTAAGTGTTTTCCAGTTAGCAGAGCACAAGTGATTTTGTGCCGCACAGTGCGGCAATTTTTAGCACGTTAATTGGAACATGGTTGTTTTAAAACCAACCGGTAGAGTACACTGATCACCATAAGGTTAAAAGTATACTACTCATAGGTTATCAATTGACGTTTATGTGTACATAAATTATTTACAGAATAATTCAGTAATGACTGTTTTCCAATTATTAGAACTCAAAGTGTTTTTGTGTCGCCTTTTACGGTAATTTTCGGGCGTTATTTGGAACATACTTCATGTTTTATGATAAAGTTTTATGTTTACTTGGTAAACCTACATAAAACATCCCAAAGACACAGTTATTTCTTGTGCTCATTTGTGCGAGCTAGTGCTGTAATTGGAACACTTAGTGCTAGCACTGTGCCGCACTGTGCTCAATTGTGCGCTAATTGGAAAACAGGGTGCATTTCACAAATGTGCAGCCAATAAGCTACATGCTGAACGTATTTCATTGAAAGCAGCTCCCACGTGAGTGAAATAGCCTCTTGCCCTTTCTGTCTAGCCTTGGCACGATATTTTAGCATCTAGGCTACCTCCAGCAGTAAAAGCTAGATGGTAATCTTAGAGCATTAACCTTCTGGAGATAGCCTGCAGTAGACAAATGTCATGGTAAGACCAAAGAGAGAGAGGGCAAGAGGCTATTTCACTCGGTTGAGAGCTGCTTCCAATCAAATACGTTATGCATGTTGTTCATTGGCTGCTTCCTTCCCCCCACCAAGTGAAATAGCGTGTTACTGTCTCTATTGCCCTCTCTTTCTAGCATTGCCACGATATTGTGCATGACAGGCTACATCTAAAAGGTACGTGATCTAAGATGGTAATTGCGCATCGCGGGCTACCTCCAGAAGTATATGCTCTAACATGGAATACAGTATTAACCTCTTTGTAATTCGAACTATTTAAGTGATGAGTGGCTGGTTGGTTTTGGAATTAATTTTGTTCTCAAGTATTTTTTATATTTGCAGCCAGTTACTGTTTGCAGTAGTACATGTTAAAAGTTTCTAGCTACATATTTATTATTTTGAGACTAAAGGGCGGGCGCAAACGCTCGGTTTCCTGATTAGGTTTCCTGATCAGGAATTCAGATCCGGAATTCCGCGTGCCTAGCGCAAACCATTCGTTTTTTTGTATTAGGAAGTTACACGGTTAGTTCGAATAGAGACGCTTATGTGAAAGCACAAATGGTCGACGAGCATGAATTGATTGCGGTTCCGAATGGAAATTTCCGTGCGTATGCGGTGAACGATAAGAAATGTATGTGAGCGCTGCGTTCGGGGAGACGCCATTAGGTTTTTTCCGTTCTGACTACCCGAACGCACGGAATAAATTCCGAAACGAACGTCAGGTTCTTTTCCGTTCGGAAATAGTAAGTACGTGTGCGCCTTGTTGAACATTTTGTATGTAAATGGGGCATTCAGCTTTCCGAATCTGAATTCCTGATCAGGAAACCTAATCTGGAAACCGAGCGTATGCGCCCGGTCTAAAGACGCCCAAACTCGGTTAAATTATGAAAGAGAAAACCCTTAGGGCGGGCGCAAACGCTCGGTTTCCTGATTAGGTTTCCTGATCAGGAATTCAGATCCGGAATTCCGCGTGCCTAGCGCAAACCATTCGTTATTTTGTATTAGGAATTTACACGGTCAGTTCGAATAGAGACGCTCCTGTGAAAGCACAAATGGTCGACGACCATGAATTGATTGCGGTTCCGAATGGAAATTTCCGTGCGTATGCGGCGAACGATAAGAAATGTATGTGAGCGCTGCGTTTGGGGAGACGCCATTAGGTTTTTTCCGTTCTGACTACCCGAACGCATGGAATAAGGGCGGGCGCAAACGTTCGGTTTCCTGATTAGGTTTCCTGATCAGGAATTCAGATCCGGAATTCCGCGTGCCTAGCGCAAACCATTCGTTATTTTGTATTAGGAATTTACACGGTCAGTTCGAATAGAGACGCTTCTGTGAAAGCACAAATGGTCGACGAACATGAATTGATCGCGGTTCCGAATGGAAATTTCCGTGCGTATGCAGCGAATGATAAGAAATATATGTGAGCGCTGCGTTCGGGAAGACGCCATTAGGTTTTTTCCGTTCTGACTACCCGAACGCACGGAATAAATTCCGAAACGAACGTCAGGTTGTTTTCCGTTCGGAAATAGTAAGTACGTGTGCGCCTTGTTGAACATTTTGTATGTAAATGGAGCATTCAGTTTTCCGAATCTGAATTCCTGATCAGGAAACCTAATCAGGAAACCGAGCGTATGCGGCCGGCCTAAATTCCGAAACGAACGTCGGGTTCTTTTCCGTTCGGAAATAGTAAGTACGTGTGCGCCTTGTTGAACATTTTGTATGTAAATGGGGCATTCAGCTTTCCGAATCTGAATTCCTGATCAGGAAACCTAATCAGGAAACCGAGCGTATGCGGCCGGCCTAAAGAAGTGTTAAAAGAGGAGTAAATGTTTATTTGCAACAAAAAACACAGTCCTAAAGTACTTGGTACAGCCAAGTAACATAGAAATCCCTGTCTATACTACGCCACGTTAAATCGTGGTTGGGATTAACTTGACTAGTAGAGAAACATTTAAACTATATTGTTAGTGTCTCATCATGAATCATTTATAGAAAAAAGAAGAAGATATTTACATATGTAATTATAAGATCTATTTAGAATACTCTCAAGACTTAAATCTAATTATGTTTGTTAGTACCCCTAATTGACTTTTACATAATTATTACTGAGATTATCAAGGTTTGGAAAAAAATACTTTGGTTTAATATTAACATTTACTTTATACACTAGAATATGTAGCATATTATAAATTTTAGTCTTGAATAGCTCCAACTTCTTTCAACAACGGTTTTTTACTATCAAAGTAATTTCGGAACCATTCAATGTGTTCCTTTTTAGCTTGTGCAGTAAGATAACAGTTTTTCGAGAGACCGACACAGACGAGTTCCATAAAATGTCGTATAGGTCCTTTTTGTGGACACCACGGTTCCAAGTGTTCTTCTAGGAAGACATGTTGTGAAAAATGTACTTTTTTCTCTTCATCCATACCTGAAGTAAATAATATATACTTGTTAAACTAACTACTGTTCAGAAAAAGAACAATTGTTTAATAAAAAATTTTGAACAGATAAGGAGGTAGAAGAAATGCATCTATATGTACACTGTCATAAATATTGTAATATGTTTTTAGGTTGTGTTAAAATCTTGATTTTAAAATATTGTACATCAATAGCAAATCCACCAAAACATCAATAAACCCCTTCCATTATATGAAACAAAAAGTAAGTGGCTTAGGGACTGATGTTCACAAGTTGAAACTGAGTTAACTTTGACTTAGCAGGTTCAAATCCAATTCTGCCCTATGAGTATTGATGGTTGTATAAGATTATACAAGCAAATGTTGGATAAGTAATACATATTGAAAGCTACTTTTGGGTTGACTTCATAGTTATATCATGTATCATACCTTGTTCATTATCTATGGGGAACTTCCAGAGTTTTTCTTGTTCTGTCCAAAGTATCATATGCTGAAAATAATTTGCAGGAGGATGTGTAACAGCTAACCTCAAATCCCTACTTTGTAAATCAGACCATGTTTCAGTTAGATAATTTGGCTTTAACTGATCCACATTTGTAAAGATTCCCAATGGCTCTGCACCAAAAAGATCCACTGCTTGAGTTACTCTAGAAATTGTATTTTTTAAAAACATCAATATAATTGTGAAAGGGAAGTCTATATACTCATTCTTGTGAGTAAACTTCATTTTCTCTTCAAATACTCACTTTTGTGGATGCTTTGGTTGTACAAATGTTCTTGTTCTTGGAATTTTATCTTTACTTCTACTATCCTTCCTCTGATTCACTTGCTGAAGTATAGTTCTCACTTGTTCAGCTCGAGTTTTCTCTGTAAATGTTGTCTCCCTATCTATTTTCATATCTTTTATAACATCCCTGAAAAAAATGTTAAGTTAGAAATTAATACACTACCAAAATGACAGAATACCTTTACAGAGTATTTGTACAACCTGATATGCTGAATTTATAATAAATACTCAACAGCACTCAGATATGATTAAAATTAAAAAAACTGATTTACAGAACTTCTTGTTGTACTGTAGCTGCTCAATGAGTTTATTCACTCCCTGACAAAAAAATCACAATCCAGAATGAGATGCTTAAATTTACTATTGTTTTAGTAAAACAAAGATGCTACAGTAAGGAGTACATAAATGATTAAAATTTGAATAAAAAATACCACCAAGGAGTTTAAATTTCTTTATTATGTTTGTTAATGTGTTTGTCTACCATGGTTATCTATACACTTCCCAACATGTCTTAGCATTGATTCAATAAGGTGGTCTATTTTTTCTTGAGGATACTATCCCAAGCTACCTAATATTTCATGCCTTAGAACCTCTAAAGTCTGTAGGATTGGGGTAATTTTCCAAGCCTTCTAATCATCATACCTCAAAAATGTTCCATGAGTGAAAGATTGGGGGAGATGGCGATGGCAACATATTCACATGAAACTTTTCAAAAAAGTTTAAACTACCTGTCTGTGACATACAACTAGCAAACTACCAAATTTCAATCATTTACTCCTTACTATAGCACCTATGTTTTATCATAATATTAAATTTAAACATGTCCTTCTGGGTGTTTTGATTTCTTTGTCAGTGAGTATATTTGTTCATATATGACCAATAGAATCATAACAGGACATTTTTGATAATTTTTTTTGACATTGGTTGAAGTACTAAGATAAATATAAAATACAGTGTGCTAAATAATTTCAGTTGTATGTAACTAACAAATTCTGTATATGAAGAAATTTAGATAGTTGATTTAAACTCACCTTGAATTGTCATATTAATTGGATAATCCAAAATTATGTGGTTTATATGACAATACAAGGTGCAAACAGGCATTTTTTGAAATTTTAAGTAATAAGAAAATTACAATGACAGCACATGTAATTTATAGATTGACATTTGGTATTCAATATGAGAAACAGAGGATATGGAAGTCCATATTAAAAAACTGACAAAAGAATGAAATTTAAATGCACTCTTAAGTCAGGCAAATTTAAAACCTAACATATTTAAAAAGCCCATATCATTGTTGCAAATACATTTGATATTGAGTTTTATGTTAAAACAAGTCAAACTATGTACATTTTAAAAAGAAGCACCTAAAAGTTTAAATCTTATTGAGTAAATGAGAGGCTTCTATACTGTCACATGTAAATTCAAAATACTGTGAGTTGTAAGAATTGCTGACACCTTCTCATATGTAATTAAAGAGCCTTAAAACAATGGCATTGATTTCAGATTAATAGTATAAACTTACAGGTTTTTTTTTACATAAGATGATTACTTACATTAAATCTCTAGGAGTTTCTTGGGTACTTAATAGTTTCATTAATAATTCAGACTCTACAGCTTTAGGATCTTCACCACTTATATCTTCAGCTACTTCCTTAACTGCTTTTATAACTTTCACTTCTAAAAAAAATCATTGTTACGATTATTCCTATAAGTTATAATAACTACTAACCATTAGATTCTTTTGTTACTTCTCTTTTGAATTGTGGTTTATCTTCCTTTCTTATAGGTTGAGCCAAAGTAATTTTTGATTCCTGCACAGTGTCTTGCTGCAAATTTTTATATTACAGACTATTTATTTTGCTTTTTTTTTACCATACCTGAACCAATTCAATGAGGAGTTTGTTAAGTTTGTCTAGCTTGTTTTCTACACTTGTTACTTCTGATTTCAACGTTTGGTCGTCACTGTCGGAACTGCTGCTACTTGTACTTGAATCACTTGAAGTGGCCCCATTTCCTGCAGTTTTACAATTCCTTTGGACATAATAAACCTGTAAATATTTTCTTGCAGTTTGAACACGCCTGAAACAAACACATTTCAGAAATAACACCTTTCGTATTTGATATTAAACCTTAAACAGTTATTCATTTCTAAACAAAGTGTAAAATAAATAGTGGAATAACTTTTTTGAATGTTGAAAATTAAAATTAATTGAGGTTATTGTCTCTTGAGATCTGTGGTTATTGTTCTAAGGTTATTGTCAACGATTGGACAAAACACATAACAACGTCATATTTTGTGGAAGATTTTTAGTTCAAAATTATGTGGCGTCCTCTTATGGTAAACATTTAATCTTGTAAATACATTTTTCAAAGCTAAAAGTTAACTTACCAATTAGGTTTTCATAATTAATTGTAGGATTATTTGTAACTGATTAATTGTTGTACTATAAACTGTAATGGTCACCTTGGGACGGTTAATCATATAGCGAATTAATAAAAAATCAACTAATGTTGCAAACATACCTAATTCCTTCTTTAAGATATAAAGATTTACTTTCATTTTATGGGTTGCTTGACTTTGAATTATTTCCATATATTTAATACTAGTAACTACATGCTTTTTTCAAACACTGCAATTTCAATATGTTCATAGATTCAATTTAAAAAAGGCCTTGGAACGTTTCATGAAAATTTTTTATTCCTGCCACCAGTTATACAATAGATTGTAATAAGTGACTATATTATTCATCTAGCATATTCGCTGTCTCCGAACACATACTTTATATCTTTATAACCATATACTTATAACACAGAAAACAGGTTTGATTATTCTGTGCTTATAGGCAATGGGTGCGTTCAGCAGATACAAACTGTTGTTATGCCCTGTTTTCCAATTAGCGCACAATTGAGCACAGTGCGGCACAGTGCTAGCACTGAGTGTTCCAATTACAGCACTAGCTCGCACAAATGAGCACAAAGAATAACTGTGCCTTTGGGATGTTTTATGTAGGTTTACCAAGTAAACATAAAACTTTATCATAAAACATGAAGTATGTTCCAATTAACGCCCGAAAATTACGGTATAGGGCGACAGAAAAACACTTTGGGCTCTAGTAATTGGAAAACAACCATTATTGAATTATTCTGTAAATAATTTACGTACACATAAATGTCAATTGATAACTTATGAGTAATACACTTTTAACCTTATGGTGATCAGTGTACTCTACCGGTTGGTTTTAAAACAACCATGTTCCAATTAACGTCCTAAAAATTGCCGCACTGTGCGGCACAAAATCACTTGTGCTCTGCTAACTGGAAAACAGCCGTTAACAACAGTTTGTATCTGCTGAACTCACCCAATGATAACGAAAGAAATAGGCCTTTTCATTTTCAGTGCGCATGCGTTCGCATCAGCCATTTTTTTCGTACTGTTATTTGTAAACAAACGTGTTAAAGTGCCCACGTACTAAAACTTAAAATTAATAAATACTATTATAAATGTGTTTATGATTTAAAAAAGTAATAAAAGTAAAGTAGTAAGTGTCAGGATTCAATACAGCAATTTTGCTGTAAACTATAATTATGTTGTCTGTACGAAAAGGTACAACAAAGCGGTGTTGTTATGGAGTATGCAAAAGTGATACACGGTATAAATCTTTTAAAACAAATACCTATTATTTTATAAACTTTCCAAAGCCTTGCCTGGAATATCGCAAGAAAGTAATTAAGTCATCCAAAAAAATACATATTAAAACATGTCAAAAATGTTCTAAATGTGATACGTGGGTGAAAAAATGTGGCCGAAGTGACAGAGGATTTAAATCTATTGATGATGTTACTAAGGACACTTATATTTGTTCATTGCATTTTTCTGGAGAAAGTGGTCCAAGTGAACAAAATCCTGATCCTTTATCAACATTTGAATCGACAGGTATATTATTTCTTATACCAATTTTTACCCTGAAAATAATATTTAATATTTTATATTCAACATACTTATTTTTTATTGAATACATCTTCGATTTAATTAATTATAAGATATAACTAATGACAATTATTGAATTTAGCTTGCATATATGAACATTATTTTAGTCTTAGAATTTTCAACTCCTTTTTAAATGTCATGTTGATTTTATAAATATTTTATTATGACATTAGTTATATTTGTTAATTTTTATATTAATTAAGGTGCTTTTACATGCAAATTCGAATGAAATCATGATTTTTATTTATTTTTTCTGATTTTTTACAAGAGTAAATACAAGTATTGATACCTAACCTCTCAACCAGCACACTTTTTTTTCCTTGCTGTGAACGTCCGTGACATTTTAACCATCTTTTTAATTGCTCACAGCTATGTGCTTCCACAGAGTTATAAATAAGTGAAGCACCATCAATTAATTCTTCAAGTAATTTATTATTTGGCAGAGATATTATTGCATTCCCAGCCATTGTTAACTAAAACAGTACGAAACTTTTAAATTACGGCTATTTCAAAATGGCTGCAGCGCTTGCGCAATCACCTGATGAAAAGGCCTATTACTTCATCATTGCTTATAGTATAGATTATAACACTAAGCTCTGCAACCTATTATACAATAACTTGTAATAAGTATTGACTGCCACATTCACATATTCACATACAGCCATATAGTACTTTCCTTATCTATAAAGTGTTGAAATAAAAGAGGGCTCGAAAGGAAAAACGCTTGGACAAGTCGATTTGTATTATTAAATGCGCATTTTTTCAACAAAAAAACTATATATAGGGTGTCATTTGACAGTGGCCAATACCAACTTTTTTATTGCAAGCCCCTAAATATTATTTATTTTTTGGATTCTCCAGAAAATTCTAGACATAATTCATGTACAATGTCCTACATCTGTCTTCAACTGTTTCGGAAATATTAACTGTTTTTAAATTTATTACAAAAATTAACTTTAAAAAAAGTATATATTTTATTTTACAAATTCCCTACATTACACAGGGGCTTGCATTTAAAATAAGAAAGTTGGTATTGACACACCCTATATATTTTTTTTTGTTGAAAAAAATGCACATTTAAAAATACAAATCGACGTGTCAAATCGTTTTTCCCAACACGCCTTCCTTTATTCGTTATCGAATTTATTCCACTTGGCTGTTCCACACTGTATAGAATATACAATGGTATATTCCCATTTCAAGTTACGCCTCTTCATCGATATAAACGGACCTACATATTATTATTTAATAATGAATTCACATATCATGCTCGGAAAAAAATGGGACTATTTTAAAATAAATGACAAAATCCACTTGTCTATTAAAAGTAATAGCAATTCACTAACGATCATTGACACGAAATATGAAATAACTAAATGTAAAATGTAACAATCATTTTTAATATTTTCATCTTTATTGCATCTTTATATCCTAGACACAATATTGCCATAGTGTGATGAACAGAATGGGTATTATTGACAAACCTTTTCATGTTTCTCTGAAAGTACTAACCTTGTGTTTGATCTGTGGTACTAACGCTGTCATACGTTGCTCCGAAAACATGCCATTCTGCTAATCTAAAAGGATTTTACATTAAAAGCTATGCAATACGTATCTTGGGGTATTTGATTTGTTGTGTTGTCAGTTACTTGCACTACTGGATCGTAAGGACGGGTAAGTATAGCTGTAAAATATCCTTGAGTATAGCTTAGGTGCCACGGGAGCCCAATTACTTCTATAATTTAGATAATTTTTTGTGTATTTCGAGTAACTGAGGAAGTATTTTTTTAATACGTCTTTCCTATATATCCTATAATTGTTTTGGGATAGTTTGATTTCTTCTTCTTACGTGATCATATAATTTTAATCTTATTGCTTCGATCGTTTCTAAAATACTGATTTGCACGTCCATTTCCTTCCTGTACATTCGAGTGAAACCGAGGGTTCTGGCTGGCTTACATTAGTCCCTCTTCTATCCACCCAACTATTTGCACAACGAACATCTACAATAGGCAAAGACAAAAGGATTAGGTACCATTTTCTCCACTGTCTCTTAACCGATTTTCTTCATTTTTGTTTTGTTTAGTAGCTACTGACGACCTTCAGTACAGAATGCTAATATTAATTTATAATATTGGTTCATTCATTAAATAAAATAAAATAAAAATTCATTATTTACGTCCATAATGTCAACGCCAAACAACTGAATGTGCCGCCGCCGCAAGACTCAAAACATTGAGTAATTATATATAGAGGGACCAATGATGTTATATACTTAGAGCATGTACTTCTGGAAGTGGCCTGCAAGCATTGTTAGTGTTTAGTGGTAAAGTAATCGTTGTATATTATAATAATACAGGGCGATTCCAGATATATTAGAAATCTTTTTTTGTGGGTGGCACATAAGCAGTTGCATATATAGGGTGTTTAAAATATAGAGTAGAGTGCAATTATAACTAATAAAATAATTATATAAGTGCAGTAGAATTACAGTTATACAGGGTAGTGCAAAAAATATTATACAGAGATGCGTATACAGGGGGAAAATGGAAATGCAACATTTCTTAACTCTTAAGCAGTTGCATATATAGAGAAGATGAAATATAGGGTGAGAGGAATTATAGATATACAGGATGATGATAAAATTGTTAGAAAAGAAAATGATTTATAGAGTAGCCCACGAAGAGTTCCATATATATGATGATTGAAATATAGGTCGGAGTAGAATTATACGGTGGCTCATAGGCAGTGGTATATACAGAATGGTTTACCGGGTGGTTCAAAAATGTTGAAAAATATTATGCGTAGTCTATGAGCAGTTTCATATACAGGGTGGTGGAAATATATAATGAGATGGAATTATTATAATGAGGATTTTAATAAATGTTAGAGATTTGAATGCAATTATAGCTATACAGGGAGGTTAGAAAAAATAAATATGTAGAGTAGCCCATTAGCGGTTGAATTGTTGTCATATTATATTAAGAATTTCGAATTTGAACACAAATAAAGTCTTATGAATTATATCTGAGAAAAACTTGAATTTCGTTACTTATTTGTAGAAACGAGATGTAAGACCGACATCTAGGATTTTCAAGGAAACTATCACATAGAGGTTCCGAATCTGGATCCGTTCCATGTAACTGCTGTTCTCCCTAAAATCTTAGGATCGTATGTCACGATAAAATTTTCAGGTTACTTAACCTGCCAGAGATATTGACACAATTGGTCGAATTTCGACCACTGGGCGACAGCTAGTATAAATAAAAAACTTCACCTGGGGTTACTTATATACTACAGTGTAGTTGACTATCTAGCGTAGAGCATTATCTTGTTGAAATATGGGATCTCAACTCAACATCCTTACCTTTAACCTAATCCCCCGCTGGATTAGCGCCCTACAAATTATTTGAATCACTAGGGCTCTCCTTAAAGAGGCAGACAGGCTAATCCGACGGACAGTGAAAATTATCCTTCACCTCCCCTTATCCATCGCTAATCCTTTCCTACATGCCCCAAAGAGGACCAGTGGTCTTGGAATTTTTCCCTTTCTTCTAAAGATTCCCAACATCCTCTGCAAAAGGCTTAATAACATTATTAGATACTTACCTGATTCTTAAACCTTTCAATGCCTTAGGAACCATAGGTAATGTTAACAGTTTTCTGGTTGCCTGTCTTGAAACCACGGTCGAGCAACGACGTGAAACAATGTGCCAGCTCATCGGCATCAAGCAGCTGGCTCTCCGACCCTCCAGCCATATGGACGGGAAATACCTTTATCAAGGACATTAAACTCCTCGGTGATCTTCTACCGACTAGAGACCTTTTTTACAACGAGCCTAATCAGAGACAATGGAGAGGCGGTTGTGACAGGAGAGAATCCAACTGTCACATCCTCCAGAACTGCTACATAACACATGGATCTAGAATTGCTAGGCGCAACAACATCGCCAATATTATCATGAAGGAAGCGTCGAAAAAAGGCTGGTCGGTTGAGGCAGAACCCGTATACGCACACCCAGAGCCACTTAGCAAAGGTCAAAAATCAATTATCTGTGACATCGCAGTTCACTGGGAGGGGCCTCGCTCTCTTGCAGAGAGTTCTAATAACAAGAGGGTATACTATGAGGATTCCGAATTCACCGACACTGTCCTCAAAAGGAATAACACCACTGAAATAAAAGTCTTGCCTCTGCATGAAGTGTTTGGTGCACTAATAATGACCGTTTGCTTGAAAATCTGGATATAAGCACATACTCAATTAAACGCAAAATCAATAGTGTCATCATTGGATCTATTGCCAGTTACTCCGTTTTCAACCAAGCAGTATGGAAATAACAAAATCATACCAATCTTTCTATTTCATTCACTTTTCTTATCCCCGTGTATACCTTCCTATCAACCCCTATATATATTTTATATCGTTATCTCCGGTCCGCCACCGTTTATAACACTCTCTATCACATTAACTTTTATAACATCCTCCAGTTACTTCATTTCTTAAAATAGCATATGCTCCCCTACTATTTTTATTCTCCCATAAGAGAATCGGACGCGAAATCAACTAACATTCTGCTGGCGCGGCTAACCGGAACGAACGAATGGATAATCGGGAACTCAAAAAAAATGACTGTAATCTATTTTAGTGTTTTAATTTTTACGTAAACACATGGTTATTGAAATTGTATTATAATAAACGTATTTTACAATGTATACTCTTTTTAACAGTTTTATTGATTTAACTTTAAGTTTTGTATATACACTTGTGTTTGTTCTATGTAATGTCCGTTGATTTATTAATTCTATGTTGACAATTTTAAATTCGACTGCAATAAATTGCCACTCTTATCTGGTTTTATTAAACTAGTATTCTTTATGTATTTTTAAATTTTATATACAGATTATTCCATCTCAAACGAGCCACCTTGAATATCTTGGTTATTTTCAAAACTAATACAATAAGAAAAAACAGGTCGATTTTTGTTTCGAGGGGGAAATTTTTTGAGGTGAATTAGCGCTTGGGCGCATTCAACATAAACAGGCCAATTCAATGACTTTGAGATTTGAGATAGGGAAAATAGGTGTTCTCGTATATCATTTGAAAGCCCTTTTTAAGGACTATACCGTCGTAATAAAAATTTGTATTGTAATTTCTGTACATGTACTAATAAAAGAGTATTAAAAAACCTAATTTACATTACAATACAATGCCTCTAAAGCAAACGTTCAAAGTCTCTTCCATTGACTTCCATACAATAGTACAACCTTGACTGAAAGTCGTGTCTGAAATGGTTTAGCATAGTCGGTGACTGACGACACTCCACTATAATTCGTTGAAGTAGTTCGTCGAAATTCTCAGGCTGTCATAAAAATTTTGGATTTAACATGTCTTCACAAAAAAAACCAAAGAGTTCAGATCAGGTGATCGGGCAAGCCTTCCTATGGGACCTCTTCTTCCAATCCAGCGACCAGCGTATTCCAAACATTGTACAAGAAATTCGGGTTTTCGATCATACGGTGGGTCATAATTTCGCAAAACTCTTGCCCTCCATCCCAACCATCCTCATTCAATTCATGAAGTAATTTAATTTTGTACGGATGGAATTTGTACTTATGCAAAATTCTAAAAACGCTAGTTTTGCTAATAGCGGAAGCTCCAGAGATTTGCTGGACAGACTGCGTGTTTAGTATAAGTTGGACATGGCCCAATGTAGCCACAGGTACCCCTGCATCATTTACAATTCCAATGGGATCTCTTTTTTTATTCATTACTGAGCCCGTCTCAACAAAATTTAAAATCAACTCCAATACGTAGTTATGACGAACGTTACGTTCGGGATTGTTTTGGTTAAAAACCCTTGCAGCAGATCAAGCACAATTTTGATTTTGGTAATAAAGACTTACCAGCTCAACACGTTCTTGCAATGTGTATACAATAATTATCTTTTAAATTTTCATCAAATCAGTAAAGTAATAACTTGACAGATAAATGTACAAGGCTTCAAATGAACGAATAAAAGTCAGAACCCATAAACTGACTGCAAATATCAGCAAAAATAATGTAAAATAAATGAATGTTTACATTTAATGTTTTTCTTGTATTGTGTGTTATTACAGGGTGCGGCAGTGAAACAGGATGGTTTAAGAGCGTACTATAAAAGAACTCCTTTTTAATACTTTTCCATGCAGTAAAAACTTTAAATTTGAACTATAGTTCTTATCAAAAAATGTTATTAGACTTTTTGTTTTATTTTTATCTGAACTATTATTCCTTAAAACATTTGCACTCGTACCGTTTACACCCCGTATATTTGCAAATTGTTAATTTGTTTACAACTTCAGCCTACTGTAAATAAAAAAGTAGACTTTTGGAGATTTCTGCGTATTGAGACTTTTGATTCACGGGCTCTGAAGAATCTACCCACAAAATTTCAGGAACATTAAGTGAAACCCAATTTCCATTTAAAATTTCAATATCCAATTTTAGATTATCCGAAGAACTCAGCGACATATTAAAATTTGGATTAGGACATGTATTTTTACAGCAGTTGCTTTAGCATGTTCAGAAAATTTAGTAATGCAAGTAAGTGTACTGATTGAGATGATGATGATCCTTCACGGATCGAACAATGTTATTTTCTTTGTTGTATCCGGCGTACATCGGTTTATATATATATATATATATATATATATATATATATATATATATATATATGTTCTGAGAGGCTTCCGCGGTCATTATTATGAACTAGGCTATGTTCCGGGTGAGAACCGCGTCTGAATTTCTGAATTTATTAAATGCTCAACGTTTCGACTCCTGCTTTTAAGCCATTATCAAGAGATAAAAGTGAAAAAGAGTTTCAGAGTCTAGATCGAACTCGGGACCTCAATCTGTCTACTCCCCAAGAGTCATTAGGTAACTGAACTGAATGTGAATCTTCTCTGCTTCTTTTATTTACAGTTATCGGTGCGTTAGAAGTCTAAACAGACGCGATGACAGCTCTCGCCTTCCTACAGCATGGACCTCCGTAATTGGAAGATTAAACAAAGCATACACGCCTTCCAACACCCAACCACACGGCCCCTTCATCACGTGACATCCCCTTCTAACCTTTTTCATTTTTAAATGTACATGTATTTAGACTTATTTACAAACGCTGCAGATCCAAGAATAACTGAAATTTTGGAGGCACATGATTGTTTAGTAGAAGACGAACTTGTTTTCCAGAAAGAAGCCGCCCCACCACATTATGTCTTGCCAGTTAGAGAGTTTCCGGATAAGCGATTTCTTGATAGGTAAATTGGAAGACGAGGTGCATCGAGTGGCCAGCAAGATCGCCAGATATGACCTCCCTCGATTTTTTTCATTGGGGGCATTTAAAGACCCGCGTGTTTGCTATTCCTTCAGAGTCTCTGGATGATATAAGATATCGTGTCCAGGAAGAATGTGGCCGACTTACTCCAGATGTTTTTTCTAATGTGCGCAATGAATGTGAAGCAAGAGTATATCACTACCTAGTAGGGGATGGAGACCATTTCGAACTTCTGTTATAATAAAATGATTTCAAATCCATTGTGAGTTTCATTTTGGTAGGGTGCTATTAAAAAAAATTGAGTAGTTAGCGCTGGGATGATGAGGATACAATTTAATTAAAGGTTAGTATGGCCAAATATGTTCCACTTCCAACTCTTTTAAAATCCGTCCAGTTTTCATTAATTTTAAATTTAAGTCGTTGTAGTGAAACAGTTAATGCTCGAATTTATATGTGGAAGGTGTTCATTTTAACACCCCAAAAAGAGAAATAAATTTCAAGAAAATAGTACAGGGTGAAGTCTTTAAATAATTATAAATATTGTTACTTACCTAAACTTTAAATATATTTTTTTATTAGTTAAACACGGATTTATTTAACTCTATATTAAGTATCAAAGTATTTTGGTAAATCACTAAATTAAATAAAACCTCATACTTTCAACGAAGACAATTAAACAAAATGATTAAATAATTTGGATTGTTATCTGTCAATTCTATCAGTTAAATTATTTAAGTGTTTACATTTTACATTGATACATTAAATTCTCAATTAAAAACTTATTTTGTTTTGTGACAAATCAATATTCACATTAAACGGGGAGGTAAACCGACAAAATTGTAGATTTTGGAGAGCAGAGAGTCCCCATTGTATACCCGAGATCCATACAATAACCTCAAAAAGTTTTTGCAGGATCATATTACTAGTCCGATTTTTATTGCTGCTAATTTGACAGCCGAAAAATATTGAAATGTTATTAGAAAGGAAGTTTGTTACTGTGTTGGAAAACTATATTCCAATTCTTTAATAATATAATTGGTCGAAGAGGTACCATTAATGGTCAGATAGATCACCAAACCTTACCCCATTGGATGTTCTCTTGGAGAATATATAACACAGCCAGCTTAAACGTTAAATAAAATTATTGAGGGGTTTTGTAGCAGACTGGGTTATTGCCAGCAACTAGATATAGAAGATTTTAAGCAACTATTTTAATGTAATACAATCCAATAATTCGAATTCTATGTTTTCGATTTTTTAAAGGAAATAATCTCAAATTTTAACAAAGGTATTTCAGAAATATAAAAATATACAGAGTGTTCCATTAAAAATGAAGAATACCTGACTGTGCTAGACTTACATGAATCAACCTGTATGTAAATTTTGGTTCGGAAAATTTAATTTAGAAGTTGTAGTGTCCCACTGTTTTTTATAACTGTATAAAATAAGCCAACAAATAATTTTATTTCATAAGTGGTTTCCTCTGTAAGGTAATGTTAACATTAATTTT
>JAVLUE010000206.1:0-20001 GCA_034190945.1 Octodonta nipae
CCATCTTAACAAAAATCAATACGTTACCTAGGTTCTAATCCTTCCCATTTTAATAACAAAAATCTACAATGTAATTTTTTATTAATTTTACGAAGATATATAAAAAGTGATTTTAATGTAATAGTCAAAAGAAATGTTGGAAGGACTATTAAGTATGTATGAATCATGTGAATGTGCCCAGATAATTTCAGTGATAATTCCCATATTGCAATTTACTAATATTAACTTAGGAAAACCTCCCCCTTTTTATCGATATCATCAGGTATAACAGAATCTACATTTTTATTACCTAAATTTCCTGCAGCATCAATATTTGAGATGTCAATTCTCCAACCCTGAAGGCGTTCATACATCATTAAATGTCGTGTCTCCTTGGCGCACGTTTTGTTTTAGTTCAACCAGCTTGAAAAGCCACCATACATGTGTAACTGCTGTCATATGTTCAAGTTGTTGAAAAACAGGTAATTGCATTAAATCTCCGAATATTTTTTCTACTAGTTTTTCAAATTGTTTATTTTTTTTTTTAATTTACAGGTTCGTTTTGATTTCAAATGTCTCAATATATTTTTTTCGAATTTTGTCGAAGTTTATTGATTCAGAATTTTCGTTTTTTTTTATTCTTATTATTTTTTTCTTAAAATTTCAATTTTTTTCAAATAAAACTTAGAAACGGTCCATTATAATACGTTTGTCTTAATAATTCAGACATTAACCTGAAAGCTAATCTAAATATTTTTTTTTATCCTGATTATCCCAGCCAGGAATGTCAAGTCAATGTTATATAATAATTGTATTCTCATCGACCCTTGACAAGTGTGCAAATTTTCAAGTTAATCAGACATATTTAACTTTATGAAAATTACGAGTACATTGAAAGTTTCCGTTACATACATTCATATATACATACATACAGGTCAACCTAATAAAATCGTGTTAGTAATAAAAGCATGTTAAAAAGCAGGTTATCCAAACCAACTTTGTTAAACTAAATTATTCAAAATATATACAAATAATTTAATATACTCACTGACAAAGAAATAGCAACACCCAGAAGGAGATGTTTAAATTTAATATTGTCTTGGTAAAACATAGATGCTATACTAAGGACTAAATGATTAAAATTTGAATGAATAATTTATATTTAAAAAAGAACGGAGTTCAGCTGACTTAAAATAAAAACAGTTTAGAAACCGCATTTAATCTATCACTATTTTCAGACATATATTCTTTTTTATCTAATTTAATTAAGGTACAATTCAATTGAAAATTTTAGCGTATTCTTATCTCTTTTTCTCTCTCTCAATTTTTTATTCTTTGTCTATATTTCCCAAATATATTTTAACTTTTTATTTGTTTTATTATTTGAACCACTTTCTATAAATGTAACTAATTCACTCTATATTGCATCCACACTCTATATGCTTCTATGTACTGGTCACCCCTATATAATTTATTGGTCTATCATTTTCTGAATCACCCTATACAACTATAATTTAACTCAACACAATATTACAACGGTCCTAATATCTTTAAAACCACCCTGCATAAGTACAAATCCTCTCCACACTATTGACTCTTTCTATTTTTCTATTGTTTAAACTGCTAATGGTCTACCCTATATAACAAAATTCATCTTTTTGAACCACATTTTATGACTATAAATTTACTCTACCATTTATTTCAATCACCCGATATATGCAACCGCTTCTAAAATTTTTTTAACCCATGTCTATAATTATACCCAGTCCTACGTCCTATAAATCAAATATCCTAACTGCTTATGCTTATATAACAAATTTTTGATACACCCTCAATAACAATAATTTTAACCCACCCTTACTTCAAACACCTTGTGTAAGCAACTACTTATGTTCCAAGCTATATAACTTTTTTAAACCGCCCTGTATAACTGTAATTATACTCCACCTTATATTTCAACCATCCTGTATGCTCAACTGCTTCTGACAATTTTTAAAGCCTTTTGTATAACTGTAATTATTCTCTGTTCTATAACGCAAATATCCACTCTGTATAACTATATTTTTGCTCCACTATTATTTCAACCACCTTTTATACGCTACTACGTATATGCGACCCAATTAAAAATTTTTATTACCACCCTGTATAACTAGTTCAATTCCAACTAATATTTTAACCATCCTATGTATGCAACTGCATATATACCACCTAATATCACATGCACTCATGCACACACCTACAACCGTTTACCATATAGAAGAGTTCGCCGACTTAACAAATTTTTTGTGTCAAACTAATGAAATATTTTCTGGCACGGGACTATAAGCTTAACTTCATCTTTAAAAGAAACTGCCTTCAAATGAATCAAAATGAAAATCATTACAAACACCATGTACGACATACTTGACATTTAAACTATATATTTATGATGAAAATTTGACATTTATCATGAAGTTTACAGTTTTTGTGCATTTATTTTTCAGATTTTCAGAAAAATGGTATGTGTTACGTTATAGAAAAATGTACGGAATCAAGCTGGAACATATCTTTGCATAATACAATTTATAATATTCAAATTGCGTGAGAGAAAACTGTGAAGATTCATTGAAAATCGCTGAAAGCTACTCCCTTATTTATTATTTTTTTTATTTTCCAGAAAACCGTAAATCTCATGTTATAGACAATTATGTGGGACCTTTCTGTAATGTTCCTTAATATAATGTAGTTTAAATCATGAAAATTGCCCAAGCCGTTTTTGAATAATCGCTCTTTATACATAAAAAAAGTTTTAGATGAATTGATAACCTTCTCCTTTTTTGGAAAAATACTAAAGAGTTTAAGTTCTTTCTTAGTGTACCTTTAGGAAAATTCACTACACCCCAGATATAATACATATCAAAAGGGTTTAGCTCTGTGGGAGACCTTGCCAGGTTATCAGGCCCGTGGTTGGCGTCCTGGCTGCAGCTCCTCATGAATTTTCTGACCGTAAGGGCTGTTCCTAACAGAACGACTTTTTGCATCAATTGGTAAAGATGTTCGTCCAGACCGAGGTATTTCAAATTGTTTAATACATGTTTTGGGACTACTCCTGTTGTTGACATAACAATTGGTAGGTACCGTTCGAGTGTTGTTCATGTCCCATTGTCTCTTAATGATTACATTATTGTTGTTCGGGATTGCTATGTCAATTAAGATTGTTTTTCTACATATTTATCTACCAAAACTATATCTGGTCTATTGTGAGCAACAGTCCGATCGGTCAATATCGTCCGGTCCCAGTACAGTTTGTAGTTGTTATTTTCTAAAAGATTCTGGATTTTATATGTAGTAGGGTGTTCTGACCGACTGTGATAGCTCAAGTTTCACCTCTAGTTCCTGGTGCAGTATTTTTGCCACTTCATCGTGTCGTTCTTTGTATTCAGTTGCAGTGAACGCTTGGCAACCTCCTGTAATATGCTGGAAAGATTCAGATGTTTGGCAACCATATCTGCATCTGTCGTTGTTGATAGAAGGGTCTTTGACGATGTACTTTAGATAGTTCTTAGTTGGAATTTCTTGATCTTGGATTGTCAATATAAAGCCTTCCGTTTCAGGAAACATGACCAGAGATCAACCAGTAGTTCGACGCTGAACTGTCGACATAATCTTGATTGACGTCATTTATATGTCTTCCATAAAGCAGTTTCTCTTTCCATTTGAGCAGTTTCTGATCAGTTGTCTCGTAGTATACTTGAACTTGTTGTTCTGTCAGTCGCAGAGGTGTTGAGTCATCAACCTGACATATGACTCTGTGTAGATCATAAACTTCTGCGAGTTTCTGGAAATGATAACTCAAATTACAAATTTGTTGATCACGTAACTTGCCTATACGTTGTACGTTCGACAGAGCTCTTTGGATGGTGATTTTGAGCTTTTGTTAGTAGAACTGGAACTTTCCGTTGTAATTGTTCAATGTCAGTCTTGCACCATTTAACTATTCCGAATGAGTAACTGAGTACTGAGCACGCGTAGGTGTTAATAGCCTGAAACAGATTTTTACTGTTAAGCTTAGTTTTCAACAGTCGTCTTACCCTTGTATAGAACTCTGTTGATAGGTCCTTTTTCATGGTAGAGTGATTAATTCGTTGAGCCTGCTTTATTCCAAGGTATTTGTAAGTATAGCCTTCCTCCATGGATTCAATTGAGGTGCCATCTCTCATTTCGTAGGGCCCCTGCTGTATTTTGCCTTTTACTATATTGATAATTCGGCATTTGTCTAGGCCAAATTGCATATGGATGTCACTAGAGAACCCTTCTACTATTTCAAGCATATCATGCAGCTGTTGTTTCGTAGCTCCCATCAACTTTAAGTCATCCATGTATAACAAATGGTTTATCTTTAGTGCTTGTACGTTGTTGTCTTTAAGACTGAACCCAAAGTTAGTCGCGTTCAGTTTGTGTGAGAGTCGGTTCATGGCAAGGCAGAACCACAGCGGGCTAAAAGAGTCTCCCTGGAATATAACCCTTCTGATTGGGATATAGTCGGTTTGTATCGAACAGTCGGCTTCATTCAGAAAGATTTTGGTTTGCCAGGTAGTCATGACATATTCTAAAAAGTTAACAATACAATTATTTACTTTATAGAGTTTCAGCACCTGAATAAGCCAATCATGTGGAACTGAATCAAAGGCCTTTTTGTAGTCCACATATGCCATGTATAGATTTGGCCTTGGCTTGATTGCAGACAACGGAATCAATTATTAGTTGTTCTTTGCACCCCATCGAGTTTTTCGCGCATCCCTCTTGTTGTTCGGTAATTATGTTGTTCAGCTCACAATGTCTGAAAAGGCGATGATTAATGCACGACGTTATAAGTTTGTATAAGGTTGGGAGGCAAGTGATAGGTCGGTACTTTGCTGGGTCCTGTGTACATAGGTTATCCTTTGGTAAGAGGTATGTAGCACCATGCGTAAGGAAACAACGCATCTTGGGTGGATGGATAATTATATTATTATTTAGGACTGTTAATTTATCGTGGGTGGCGTAAAGTTTCTTTATCCAGTAATTCTGCACACCGTCTGGTCCTGGTGCTTTCCAGTTATGGAGATGTTTCATTATGTTGGACGTGTCTTCCGTTGTAAATGGTTAGTTTTGCATCTTATCACAATTCTGAAATGCAGCCTCTTCCTCATTAATCCACCTAGGTCTGGAGTTATGGAAAACTGTTGTGGAAAGTTGTGTTTTCCAGAACTGCTCGATGGCAGTTTTACTGGGATAGCTAGGGGTTTCATTATTATTGATGTTGTTGAGTTTTACTGGTGTTGTACCTTCTCAATCGACTTATGTAGACGGAGAGCTTTTGTCGTAGACTATCCAGACACTGCTGAGATATGATGTTTTCTCCATCCCACTGAGAATGTATTCGGTTATTTGTCCATGATAATCTTGACAAGTCTTTCTATTCTGTTGTTCCTGACCCCTCGTTGGTACTCGGTCAGTCTTCCAACGTCTTTTCGAAGAGAATTGATTTTCCTTTCAAGTCTTCTTTGCCAAGGTGGTATTCAAGGTGTTTGTCTAAATTGGGGAGGTTCTTGCTTTGGTCTTACTGCGACCCCAATTGTTCTGCAGATGGAAGTTGCAGCACAGTAGATGATTGTGTATAGCGACTCCAACGTATTAGCACCTAAAACATAGTTTGGCAAGATAAATTTGTTCACAGCCTGCAAGACGATACCCAGTTTCTTAGAAGATCTTAGTTTGGGAAGAGTTGGCCTAGTCAGTGGATCTGTTGCACTATACTCTCTAAGAACTCCTTCCATTTCTGCTTGGATCTTGTCAAGCATATCAGTGTTGGTTGGCTGTTCTTGTTGAACTTCTTGAGACTCGTCCGCTCTTTGTGCCAAAGGTGTTTCAAGCTCTGCTAGATCGATTGCATTTCGACCAAATACTTCGCGCTCCACTTCGCTCTTTATTGTGTCCAGTTCTTAAGGCGAAATAAGGCCATTTCTCAAGATGACACGATATTGATCTGCGACTCTCTGTTCAGTAACTTGAAGCTCTGAGTACTCACGACAGAACTCTTGATGTGGTGTTTGGCGATATAAAGTCTTGTCCTGGCCAAGGTTCGTAACTCTGTAAAACGTGCGCATTATAAATGCATTCATGGCGCTTGAGTGAGCGCTGGCTGTTGATCCTGCGCAACACTTTCTGCGGGTGGAGTTCTGTTCTCGTTTGACTCCGTTGGTGATGGTCACGTTGTTGCTGTGACTGTATTGATGAGTGTTGTTGTGGCTCTTCTGGTTCTTCTTTGAACGACAGGGGCCCGCCTCCTCAGCACCCTGCCACCGACGTCCCGCATGTTGTTATGTCCATCGCCGGCTCCAGACATGCCCTGGCGATCCCCAGGCAGCGGCTCTTTTCCGAGGCATCTACTCCGTAGCTCCATTTTCATGGGTGGTGTCACCAATTGACCCTGGTGACCCAGGTAACTCAAACCCGTGGGGTTGTCACCTCCCAGATGAAATGATTTAAACCAGAACATCCCGTGCGAGTTGTGGGGAAGGAAGGAAAGCTAGGTATTAGGTCAGCGGACAGCTATCCCTTTAGTCGCTTCATACGACAGGTGGTGGATACCATGGTGCTATTCTAACCCGGCCACCACACAGGGAAATTCATTTTATTATTAAGTTTGACAATAATGTGTTTGTCTACCGCAGTTATCTATACACGCCCCAACACTTCATGAGGAATACTAGCTCTACCTACCTGTATTTCATGTCTCCAAAACCTAGGGTGATGGGGTAAATTTCCCACAGATAGGGGGATCTGGGTGTCCATGGCAACAGATTCATATTGGTCTCTTCAAAAAAAAATTAACTAACTCGAGCAACATGAGGCCGAGCATCATTTTGTTGAAATATGGGATCCATGAGCCGATTAATGTAAGGAAGTACATATGGCTCCACTACTCCCTGAAGATAACGTCATGTAACCTCGAACAAAGCCTAAAGGTGACCTACGTCCATATGCAATAGCACCCCATACCATAACTCCTAGTGTCTGGTGTACATGTCGCTCAACATCAAATTGAGGTTAATGTCTTTCTCCTCTTTGGACTTCTGATAACCCCACATAAGGCATTTTCAATTAGATTTTCGGAAATAATATTTAATTGGCGTACAAGGTTTGTCTGGAAAGTAATAGGACTGAGTCGATTTAAAAAAATTATTGAGCCAGTCGTTACAATTATTTAAAAACTTTCAAGTAGGGTCCTTCTGCGTCGATGCGGCGCTGCTAGTGCGATTTCCAAGCATTGAAGGCGTCACGGAAGGCATTCTCCGGAATAGCGTTTAGAGCCGCGGTGCAAGCTGCTTGGATCCCCTCTGTCCTCTCAAAATGCTTGCCTTTCATCGGCGTATTCAGGCGCGGAAACAAAAAGAAGTCCGGAGGGGGGCCACATCTGGGCTGTAGGCCGGCTGCGAACGCGTTGGGATACCTGCTTTGGTCAGATAGCTGGTCAGAAGAAAGGCGGTGTGAGCCGCGGCGTTGTCGTGGTGCAACTTCCAGTCTGCTGCGATGTCTTGTCGGTCCCGATTGACCCTTCGTTTGAATCTATTGAGCACTTCCACGAAAAACTTGGCCTTAATGGTTTGTCCAGGAGGAACAAACTCATGGTGAACTATGCCTTTGATGTCAAGAAAGACAATGAAACACACCACGTCTTCCTAAAGCATCATCTGGGTAAGCCTGCTTGATCATATCAAATATCAAACGTCTGTCGCAGATTTACTAAGTTTCACACTGAATTTAATCGCCTACCTGTGCTCCACTCACAGAAACATTTCGCACGCACAGATCAAACACAGGACAAATGCCTGTCCTGACTCTCTGGATGCTCGGAGACAACCGACCACAGATCATACAACCGACCACCGCTCGTTCGTTAGCTAGGAACCCCCCCCCCTCTACCGAATCCAGTCCAATATTACTTTCCGGACAAACTATGTATACAACCAACGAATACGGTATAGTATATGTTTATTTTGAATATTAAAACCATGGTCGGTCACGTCAATTTTAGAATTTATCCAAAGGCCTAACCGTCTGAAAGTTTGAGCGTTCCTATGAAACACATCAGTTGATAGCAGCACGCTCAATTTTTAAAATGTCAAAAGCGCTTTACTGTTTCAAGAATCCTGAAAAAGTGCTAATGATAACATGTATTACACTTTCAAACTACCACATTAATACCTAACAATAATACATATTCAAAATTCTAGTCTGCTGACATTTTTATAGTCTATTTTTGTTTCTTCCCCAACAAACTGTAGCACTTCTCTAGTGATACTGTTTCATTCCTGTACAGTTCTCTGGCGAATGTCACCATTAACTGGTGGTTTGGTTTGATACACCCCCATATGCTATTTTTGTCTCCAATATAGCAAGTATAATTTCTCGTTACTTAATTTATCTGTCAATGAATATTAGGCCTATTAAAATTTATCAGTCTATCTGTAGAAAAAGTCTTAAATGGTAGTTATATGTCCTAAGAAAACAGTACAAATTGTTATCTACAAAGTGTGTTTTATTTAATTAGAGTACAACTATATATTATCTAATTTATTCTCTATTATTAAGCTTATATAAGATAATTATTTTTGGAGACTGGTAATTCGAGCTATATCTTCAAAGATCTTATAGAAGATAGAATTAGTTCATAAAAACTAGGGGCCGTAAAAGATGAAATAATCCGGAAAATTTTGCAGAAACTGGATTATCTTTACGGAAAAAATGGAGTTTTATATTGAAACAAATGGTAGTCTGGTAGAGCATCTGTTGTTTTTGTTTAAATATTTTTATTTTTTGTTAAATAAATTAATACAAGTAAAATAAGAATTCAATGAATGCTTCAATTTATCAATTTGTGGAAACCAATTTTGTTCTGTAAGCATATTTTAATTGTCTTCTAAACGTTGTTTGTGGCATATTCGTGATTATTTTTATGTTTCTTTGGGGAATAACACCACAATAGAAATAAAACTACGTATATTGCAGGAATATCAAACGTTTCAAAGTCTATTCTGACTTCGTTGGCAATGGCTTTATATTTATTGATGTAGATTGCAAAATGAAAATTTGATTTATGACATTTAAAATTGACATTAGAAAATTTGTTGTTTTTAGATATACAGGTAGCACAAAAAATTCTAAAGATCATGAATTATAATTAACCAGCTTTCAAATTAGAAGAATTTGAAAGAGTTGTCTTTAGAATTTATAAGTGGCGTTCCTAGGTACGACTTTGTTAAAAGATAGCGCATTAGTCAAAAATGCGATCAAAGAATTCTATTGTTTCAGTGATCCCATTAACGTCATAAGGGAAAACCTAGGAAAAACCTTATGAACTATCCCGATATTGGGTTGTTCAAAACGAGGTTACCATTAATAATTTCTTCCTTAATTGTCGGTAACCAGATACGATTAAATTCTACAGAAGTAGAAGCGATACAATCGTCTTCATTCAAAAGAATTAAGGCAGACTCTTTTATTTTTCGTTTTGAGTTCTGGGTTTTGTTTGTTGGTTTTGTTTTCGATATTAAAGATTTAAGTGTATTTCTTGTTTGGAATGTTGTTTTAACATTAAATCTGTTGCCCACTCTGTTCAATCTTTCTGACAGACCCTGTATATATGGCATAGTTGTAACTCAAAAAACTGCATATATAAGATTCCTTGCGAATGCAATAAATTTTATATTGGAGAAACATCGAGACCATTAAACGTACGAATAAATGAACACAAGAATTACATAACGAAACGACAATTTGAAAAATCAAAAATTTGTGAACATGCTTGGGACCTAGGCCATAAAATACAATTTGACAATTCAACTATACTTCACAAAGAACAACATAACACAAAACGAAAAATAAAAGAGTCTGCCTTAATTCTTTTGAATGAAGACGATTGTATCGCTTCTACTTCTGTAGAATTTAATCGTATCTGATTACCGACAATTAAGGAAGAAATTATTAATGGTAACCTCCTTTTGAACAACCCAATATCGGGATAGTTCATAAGGTTTTTCCTAGGTTTTCCCTTATGACGTTAATGGGATCACTGAAACAATAGAATTCTTTGATCGCATTTTTGGCGAATGCGCTATCTTTTAACAAAGTCGTACCTAGGAACGCCACTTATAAATTCTAAAGACAACTCTTTCAAATTCTTCTAATTTGAAAGCTGGTTAACTATAATTCATGATCTTTAGAATTTTTTGTGCTACCTGTATATCTAAAAACAACAAATTTTCTAATGTCAATTTTAAATGTCATAAATCAAATTTTCATTTTGCAATCTACATCAATAAATATAAAGCCATTGACAACGAAGTCAGAATAGACTTTGAAACGTTTGGTATTCCTGCAATATACGTCCTTTTATTTCTATTGTGGTGTTATTCCCCAAAGAAACATAAAAATAATCATATTTTAATATTGTATTCCATTCCAGAAATAATAAAAGTTTATAAGGATTTTTCCCGATTTTAAAGAATACAACTGTTTTTGAAAAAAGTCTTAAATTTTTCAAATACTTAAAAATGAAAACAATCAAGTTCGAACTTTTTATATAGTGGTTGTTGGAGATATTTAAACCCAATTAACTTGACAGTGTCATGTTTAAAAGGTTGTAGTTCCATTATGAAGTAATTTTGGTCTGACTTTATTTAGGTTAAAGCGGAGGAAAAAAACACTGAAAATTTGAAGCAAGTCTTAAAATCGCAATTTGGTTTAGCCTCTAAGAACGACCATAGGAATTACTTTGTCTCAAATAACCTCTAATAGAACACTTTTCAAAATATATTTCGAATTATCGGTCACCCTTTACAATATAGAACACAGTATTATTGTATTAAATGACAATACATTTTACGATAATTTTTCCATTCTTTTACACGTAATTGGGGAACAGTCTTCATTTTTTACAGCATCGAAAATCCTTAGTAAATCATCCTTTTGATTTTCTAAGACTTCCCTGAAATAGAAACGAACTGTCAGTAACAATCACAAAAAAGTTATAAAAATTATAGTTAAAATTTGTTCAAATTTTTTAAAGGTAATTAGAAAATCGTCAGATTATTTTTATTTGTCTCTTCTGGTGTAAAAATCTAGCTTGTAGAGTCATTTTTGGTTAAGGAAACCTTAATCTTTTGAATAACCAAACTCTGCATTATTTATCTGTTATATATTTAACAAGAAGGTGCGCCTCCCCACTATGTGAAGCGAGTTAAGAACTTTTGATTGCTCCTTGTACAAATCGATGGATTGGCTGTAGATGATTTAGAGTACGGCCTACTCGCCCTATAGACCTCAGTATCCCTTAGTTTTTTTTTCTTGATATACCTCTCATAGAATACCTGCTTTTTGTCAAGCTATAAACGGTGGACAATTTAAATTTGATGATTCTGACTTTGCCATTGAATTTCAATTAATGAAATATAGATTTATAACACTGAGAAGCCTTATTGCTCCAGTTTTAACAAACATCGACACTAAACCCAGAATAGACAAATTTGGGAATACAAGATCTATTGTAATCTACAAAACAACTACAGACGAACATTCATAAACCACCTTCCTAGTACTTGGGACATATTTTAAACGAAGCTAGCCATTAAATCTAAAATTAAAAAAATCGCCTATTAAGCCTTGAAATTTTATAGGGAGAGTAAAAATTGTATATATCCTAGTTTTCTTTTCTACTGTAGCTCAAGAGCATTTATATTATTTAAAATAGCATTTCAGCGCTAAAATGCGACTGCTTTGCTTTGAGATTTAATCGATTTTGACCCCTCACAATGAATGAAAGGAGGAGAATTATCAGAAAACAAGCAAAACTTTATATAAATATATTTTCACAACATTACGTCAGAACGGAGTTATTTAAGGTCTGGAAACGTCAAACAAAGACAAAAACTCATCTGAAAGTGTAAAACCACCCCTGGTAAGAAGCGATTTTTGCTTAAATATAATGACTTTCACATTTTCTAAAGGCATTTGCTTTTTCGTTTGCGTTGGGTTTTTATATATGCTGTAATGGAACTAAATATGAATTCGCAATGACGACTAATATATTAGTAGTCATTGCTTCAACCCGTTTCTCAAAATCATTTGTCTAAAGATACGCATTTCCACACTTCGGTGTATATGAATGTATGTTAGTGTAAATATGAGAAGCTATATTTTAAGTTTTTGGGTACCTAGAGGAAAATAACTTCTCTTTATGAGTAAAATTGTAAATTTTTGTAGTGTTAATATAATTTTTGTTACCACTTAATCCTAAAGGGTGAAAAGAGTGATATTTTCAGTGTAAACATGTCAAACAAAAGCAACTACCCTTTTAAAAATCTATTTGAATATAGGTTTCGCATTATTTCCAAAATGTTGCTTTGCAACTCTTTATGAGCGGTAAAAATCGATTAAATCTCAAAGCAGCTGCTTTTTCCAGCTGAACTGCAAATGTAAATTATTTGAATGCACTGAGTTACAGTACGGAAGAAAACACAGATATATTTTTCACTTTCCCTACAAAATCTCAAGGCTTAATAGGCAATTTTCAAAAATTTTATAAAGGCTCTGGGACATACCCTTCCTTTTATGACATCATTAACTGAGATAAACCATTATACCTCTATCAATATTATACGCTACTCCCATCGGTATCAAAACAGTAGTCAATGATGATCATCCCTCAAAATGGTATGTTCCATTAAAGCGAACATACATCTTTACCTAAACGATTCCATTCGTATGTACTATGCAAAAATACATTCTAAGTGAAAATAATGAGTTAATATGAACAATTTCTTACTCTTTGACAAAATTATCCAATAAAGTCTTGATATATTCTTCGGCATTTTTCGAAAACGAGGCACTAACCAATAGCTCACACAGTACTTTGTTTTCACATCCATCGTCGTTCAGTTTATTGAAATATTGCAGAGAAGAAGACAGCTTTTTGGAGAATTCTTGCGTTGATTCTTCAGATCTGTGTTTGCTTTTGAAATTGAAAGACCTACAAAAGAAAATATAATTTAATAAAGGGTTCTTACCTTGCCATGCATTACATTTTAAAAAGTTTTCTTATTTTGAATACAGAATACAGTAACGACTGTTCAATCTATCAAGTGACAGCGTTTCAATTAAACAGTATCAATATAACTACTTCAAACAGCCCCAGAAACTCGACAGCTGACTTTGCAACCGACTTATTATTGTTGTATTCTGTCCAAACTAACTATCGGAAGAAGCAATTATCAATTTTAATGAAGAAGTGAAAATCACCAGATTATTTTGCTTTTATTAAAATTAAAAGAAAATTCATAAAGTGAGGACAGAAACAAATAAGTTTAAAAGAAGTTTTTTTCAAAGTTTATTGGTTTAACCTTGATATAACGTGAATAACCCTGTATAAATAGACTCCAGCGTAATTGTGAATGTGTTCTTACTACCAGAGGTCAACATATAACTAATATAACTTTTCTTACATAATGGAAATGCTGTGGGACCTTTGGAGTGTCACAACTGTAAAAAATACAGTTTTACATCCTAACACCAAGCACTCAAGGTTATTTCAACAACTCTGTTTTTATCATCATGGAGTAGACCATGAAAATGACAAAACTCCAGGTGGTGTTTTTTACAAATTTTTTATACACTTTTACATTGAAACTTTCTTTAAAATTCGTACTTTTTACACACTAAGTAGTTTATATTTCTGAGTTTTCATAACTCTCGGAATTACATATGCTTCTACTAACAACAAAGTTTTAGAAAGTGCGAATAAGTTGTCAGTAAATGGTATTATAAACTTTTGATAAGAATTAGGATTTAACTGACTAATCCCAAGACCAAGATACAAAGAATTTGTGCAAGACCTTATAAGCAAGATCTAGGCTGATACTAAGACCGACCTAGTCTTGCTCTTCCTTGATCACTCATCAATTACTTAGGTACCTTGTAATAATTCTAAACATTTAGCATTTAGTTGAATTCGTATTCTGAAGTAATTACCTGATGAAACAACCAGGTGAGAATCATCAAAGTGAGGTACGTCGGTTTATGATATTGCTGGCATATATATTTTTTTTAAATTGACACCGCATATATTGTTTAAGTATTTGGGTGACCGAGCTGCACTCGTAAATTCAAGGTTTCATCATAAATGTACATATACCCAAATAATCGGAAATTGCTATGTAAACTATTTTAAACTCCCTAATATAATATTTTTTCGTACATTTTTTCTTTACATGGTATTACTACAATTCTACTCCCCCATATTTTTTAACCACCCTATATATGCAACTGCTTATGGAAAACCCATTGAAACATTTTTTTTTAACATTTTTTAAATCATGCTACAATTCCACTCGATTCCAGATTCCAACCATCCTGTATATGCGACCGTTTTTGGGCCACTCTACAAACACATTTGTTTCTAAAATCGACAGTTACATCTGCCGAAACCTCGTCATTTTACCATCGATCACTTATCAACTACGCGGATGAATTCCCGGAAACCACCTAACACACACACACACACACATATATATATATATATATATATATATATATATATATATATATACATTACTCTTTTTTAACCGACTTCCAAAAAGGAGGACGTTATCAATTCGTCGCGTTTTTTTTGTATGTATGTTACCTGATTTCTTCTCCTGTGATGAACCGTTTTGAATGAATATGGTCTTGTTTAATAGAGTATATATCCGGATTGGTGAAACTTCAAATTTTATTATTTATATTGGTCGATTTTTCGAAAACTCCTTCTGGATGTGTATAGTTCATTACTGTTTAATCTATTAAGGAAGATCCCTAGATGATCTCATATACTTTTCTGAGACGTGCAACTTGTAGTTTTGCAGAAAATCGCCAAAAATTCCAAAATTCTTATCAACAATTTCATCTAAATGACGTAAAGGACATTTCCTCTTAAATATTTTAATCCAACGTAATAGTGCGGGAATTTTAGGCACTGGAAGTTTTATTTGAGAATTTGAAAATTTTCTATGTAAATCTTAAGCATATAGGTAGTAAAGCATAGTATTTTCGGCTCATTAAATCAGTGAGTACCAAGCTCGTTTTGTTTGTATACCTATTTAAATGAAAATTTTTCCATTTTGCGAAGACGGTGCTTTTGGTTGTTACATTCTCCCGGCCTAATAGAAAATTCAGTGACAACACATGTCAAACTCAAAAAACTGCTATTTGGTGCGTTTATACACAGGGTGTTTAGTTATAGCAAACAAAATCACAAAGTAAAGTGATAGCAGGAGTTGCATTTATAGGATGATTGAAATATAATACGAGTGGTCCATAGGCAGCCGTATATACAGGATGGTTGGAATATAGGGTGGAGTGGACGTTTGGTGGCATAAAAATGTTGGAAAAATGTGAAATTAAAATTATATAGGGTGATTAAAAAATGTTATATGATGTGGACGTAAACAAATCATACAGTATGGTTGAAATATATGCTGGAGTTGAATTATATTAATACAGTGTGATTAAAAAAATATTTATTTTATAGCCCATAAGAAGTTGCATAAAGTGTGGAGAGGAATTAATGTTTCACAGGGCGATAATATAAAATGTTAAAAATGAAATAATTTATGGGGTAGCCCACAAGGAGTTATATACTATGGTTGAAATATATGACGGATTTGACTCCATAAATATTGGGATGGATTCTCCTCCGTCCTATAGTTTACAGAAGGCAGCTAACAAATGTATGCTTGTCCGTGGGCAGTCGTATGTACAGGATGGTTAGTACATAGGGTGGAATGGAATTATATATAGGTATACAGAGTTGTCAAAAAAAGTTGAAGAAAGCTTACATGGCGTGGTCCATAAGACATAAATATATTTTAGGCTTATTAAGTCAACGCCTACTAGTACATTTTGTTCGTAAACATGTACCTGTCAATTTAAATGACAATGTATCATTGTGTAATGTTGAGGCTTTCGATGTTACCTGATCCTGTCTATTAAGGTTGTACATACAAAATAAAAAATAAAGAATGAAAACTACCTGAGTTCAAATAAACTAAAAAGTTGAAAATAATTTTTTTTTTAAATATAACCGACTTCCACCTATAACTAAAAAGCTAAAAATAATTCTAACACAATACAACTCTAGCAAATAAATAACACATTCAATGTTGTCAGGTACCTACCCAGGAAGTAAAAAATGTAAACATTAAAAGGTGCTCATTCTGTACAAATTAATTACCTACCAATCTAGTATATTTTTGAAGTTGGTGCCAAGCAACAATCAAGTTTGATAAAGCAGTAGATAAGTACGCAATGAAGGAATTTCGATTTGCTAGGCACCGACTTCAAAAATATACTAGAATGGTATGTAATTAATTTGTACAGAATGAGCACCTTTAATGTTTACATTTTTTACTTACTGGGTAGGTACCTGATAACATTGAATGTGTTATTTATTTGCTAGAGTTGTATTTTGTTATAATTATTTTTAGCTTTTTAGTTATAGGTGGAAGTCGGTTATATTTAAAAAAAAGTTTTATATAGTATTAGATTAATCTACTTACAAAGGCTCTGTATTATTCTGAACAGTGATGACGTTCGGTGTCAAGGCACTGATCAACAAACCAATTGGAATGATTGTTGCTAAAAATTTGATAATTTTCTTCCACGGCGACTTGAAATACCCAACATTACTACCACCATGTCCTCCATATTCAACACTATGACCTCCATATTCAACACCATGCCCTCCATACTCACCGCCGTAGCCACCGTACACCTGATTCTTGTGTGGTCTATTGATTTCATACGTAGCTCCATAACTAGTTGGATACAACACTTCTTCCTCGTAGTATGGAGGTTTTTCCATTAAATTGTAATCGGAAAAAGTTTTATGTTGTGGTGGCCTCATACCTGTCGCTTCCGGAGGTCCATAGACGTCATTAATTGGTTTCTTTGGAAAATTTCCAGGTCTGTTTGGAAGGTATCCTTCAGTATTTTTTCTAGAGGGCTGACCATCTTCAATGGCATTAGGGAAATATCTACTGCCTGATCCTGAAGGAATTTTGTTAGAATCACCACTGCTTGTGGGGAACCTAACCTTGGTATTCCAGGAAACAGCTGGTCCGTTCCAGGTGGATGTCCTCGGTTGATCCTGCCATGAGCTTTGACTCCAAGAAGCCCCACCTGGTTTTTCGGTGAAAAATTTTGGCTCAGGATTTGCAGGTTTCACCGGAATTCTATTGAATTCGTAGGCATCTACAGGTGGACTAGGTTTGAACTCTTTCATTTTCATATTTTCGTCGGATGGATTAGGAGCCTCGATCAAATCTAAATCTCTTTGCATAAGAGAAAGATCAGATGGTTGCGTTATTCTTGTCATTAAAATAGTCCCATTTTGTTGTGGATCTGATGCGTTGACAGGCAACGTGGAATTGGATTCTGGAGTCTTCTCAGTTACTAAATCTTGTAAAATCACTTGATCAATAACCAAAAAACACAATACTATAGTAAGAAACATTTTCTTTTTCAACTTGTCTCTTCAGTTATGTAAATTCGACTACTAGAAAAATTCCATAACTCTCTATTATTTATAAGCTCGTCTTCATATGTGACAACAATAAAATTACGCGACATTTTACAAAAATAAAGTCTATTGTGTTCATAATGCCGTATAAAGAAGAAAGTCTTAACAAATAAATCGCTGAAATCTTTTTACATGCTCTACATATCCTCTATCGCGGATGCTTTTCTTGAAATGAAAATGAAAGTCTATAATTTAGGTGAATCATTTAGTGTCGATATTTGTGCTGAATATGTAAACCGCAAAATCCTTCTGTTTTATTATTTTATGTTTTTTCTAATGCACGAAGACACGCAAGGATGCATCATACAAATTTGGGCGTTTACATGTGCCAAAATCATCACATATATGCAACGACGCAAGAAATTATGCTTTAAATTAATAACCTTTCCGCGAATTTGTATACTTAATGTTCACTACATTATTTTGTTCAAATTTTTGTATTTACTCTCACAGATACAATTCTATTTTCTTATCTTTGTAGCTATTCTTATAGATAGTAGTAGCATCTGAGGGTACTAGACAACAATATGACGTTTCATTAATTATTTCCACTCTTATAAGTTTTTTTTTCAAATTTAGATGAAATAATAGCCCATTCTACATAACAAGAAAGTGGACATTTTGTCCCCTATTTGCATTCCTAGGAGTGAAATTTTCCTCATAAAACTAGTACTACTCTCTAGATTTAACCTATGCAACAAAAAAAGCATCAATGAAATCAGTTTAAAATCAGTGTAACGTACACCTTTATAGAGTTTAATAAGACATTACATCCCTTATTTCGACGTATATGGGCGGAACTTTTCCATCAAAATTAAGGCATACCACCCTCTAAATGAAGCCTATACAACAACAAAAAAAGATCGCTAAAAATCGCAAACCATCAACAAGACTGTCGTATTAACAAACAAAAAAAATCAAACTGCTTGATAACCTCCTTCTTATCAGATGTCAGTATTTTTTTTTTAATTGTGAATTGTTAGTAGTTATGAAAATGCTTATAAGATTTAAAACTAGAAATGCATACAAAAGATATTTGTTTCTTCAATAGTTGGCCCAAGTCCCAAAGAAATTAATTAATTACCATTGACAATGGACTCTGACCTAGTTTCTAAAACGTGTAGAATATGACGGTGATTGTTTTCAAAAATACATTAATAAAACATATATTTAAATTTTCCTTTTATCAAATAAATCTTAAAAGTCAAGTCTAAAGAAAGTCATCAAAAGGTCGTAAAGAAAAAAATACCACGTCTGTTATTAAAAATATAGTACCTGGGTGACCAAGCTTCACTCGTAAATTCAAGGTTTTATCATAAACGTACATATATTCAAATAATCGGACATTTGCTATGTAAACTAATTTAAACTCCCTAATATTGAAAAACCCATTCTACACAATTCCACTCGATTCCATATTCCAACAACCGTGTATAAGCAATCGCTTTTGGCTATTCTCCAAACACTTTTGTATCCAAAATCTTTCAACTACCCTCTGTAACTATAATTCTACTTCGCCTTATATATATATATATATATATATATATATATATATATATATGCAAACGAATTACGGGTAGCAGCCAAAGACTAAATAAGTGTACTCTTTTTTATATGATATATAATTTTAACAGCCGTTACCATTATAATTAGATATATATATATATATATATATATATATATATATATATATTCAAGTAGTTGCAAGCTGCTCTATAATACATTTATGTTCTAACATTTTTGTAAACACTTTGTATAACTATAATTCCGCTCCATCCTATATATGCAACTTTTTATAGGCTACCAAATATAACATATTTTAAATCACACTGTATAACTATAATTTCACACCACCATGTATTTTTAAACTACCCTGTATATGCATTTGTTTATGGTCACCTGGCGTATTTTTTTTGAACCACCATGTATAATTATGATTCCAGTACATCCTATATTACAACAACCTTGCAAATGCTAATAAGCTACCCTATAGGCATAACATTCTATTAACATTTTTTTAGCGACCTGTTACCATGGAGGTTGAAGCCAACAATCAATAGGAAAGCAACTCACACCAACTAATGCTAATTCTCATCACCACCCAGCCTAACTACAAGCCGTCGTCAAGACTTTAGTAACCAGATCACAAAGAATAGCTGACCAGGACAACATCAAACAGGAAATGGACAGTTTAAAAACAGCTCTGAGACAAAACAGATTTACAGACCGAAATATTCAAAGAGCCCTAAAGTCAAAACCGAGACAAACAGAAGAGAAGCACCAATAACCAAGACTTATTTACCGTATGTCAAGGGTACCCGGACAGTATTGCAAGAATTCTACGGAGACACAATATCGATACTATTTTCAATACAGACAGAAAAATA
>JAVLUE010000207.1:0-20001 GCA_034190945.1 Octodonta nipae
CTCCTGAGTCGACATCATTTTCTAGTGTTATATACTCCGTGGGTTCAATTAAAATTTAAAAACTAATTTTCACCCTCACTTTTTAAAAACTTTTATTTACATCAAATATACACAACAGCTGATTCGAATATCACAAATATAATACAACATAAGCTCTTCACCGCACTAACTGCCCGCTGCGATGATGGGCCGCTCCTTTTAAAATCAGCATCGAATCCTCTCGTACACTCCAGTATCAATTCTACAGTTGCCGAGCTATTTCGAGATTAATTTTTTTGTCCTCCCAGTGATCGATGTCGTATTGGAATGAAACCAGGGACGGACTGGATAGATTTTTGTAACAATAGGGATGCATTTTACTTTCCATTAATACTCGAAAAATTGATGTGTGGCTAACGTTGAACAGTGGGGCTGCTTTTCGACCAGAATTATGTGGGTTTTCTTGAAACTCAAGCATAATATCCAATTTCATCACTTAGAGCATTGGCAGCTACTTTTTTATCTGTCTTACATGACCAAGCTCGCTAATTAACTGCTAATTGTTCCTCGTGATAAAGGCGGCAAATTTGGAAAATTTTCGTGAAATAAGCGAGATACTTATTTTGTGCATTTCTGTTAAATGAACCATTTTTCTGATATGATTACGTACAGTTAACGAAATTCAAACGACAATAGCACTGACACTGATCACCACTGTCAGGCAGGCAGACAAGATAAGGCTATGAGTATTGACAAAAATAAACACGACTGTTTTTTTTCTAATGTGTAAAATGCAGGAATGGTTTTTGCCCTCAATATCAAAAGCTAAATGGAAATTAAGTATTGAGTGAATTTGCGAAATATAATAATTTTCTTTTTTTCATGTTAATTTCTGTAATAAATCTGAAAACAGTTACTATTTCCGAAACAGTTGAGAGAAGTGTAGGACATTGTATATGAATTATGTCTAGAAATTTCTGGCTAATCCGAAAAATAAATAATATACAGGGGCTTGCATTTAAAATAAGAAAGTTGGTATTGGCCACTGTCACATGACACAGAGTATATAATTTTTTTTGTTCAAAAAATGTGCATTAAAAAATACAAATTGACGTGTCCAAGGGTTTTACCCAACACTTTACTCCTTTATTCGTTTTCGAATTATTGCATTTGGCTGTTCCAGAGTGTATATTGTATTTGTAGTTGCATACTTTATTGATTAATCACAAAGAAGGCATTTGTTTGTAACAACCAATCATTATCCAGTTTGAATTTAGTATGGATATCCTCCAATAGATTTGCACATACTGTGAGTAGGTGTAACAACTCACATTAAAAGTTAGATTAACTGTTTTTTGATGACAAAGAGTTTTATGATAACTGACTTTAATGCAATTTCCAAAAAACGACAGAAAACCAATTTTCAAGAAATTCAGACTTGCCATAGGTCACCTACCTTAAGCCTTTGCAAAACCTTGTCCCTGGTCTTCTCCAGTTGTGTGCGATCATCGTCGTCATCATCTTCCTCTGAGTCACTTTCATCCTCTTCATCAGATTCATCTTCAGAACTGCTGTCTTCCTCTTCTTCGTCTTCCTTTTCCTTATTTTCTGCAACGACTTTATTACTTTTCTCGGCTGCAGCCAATTCCTTTTCTGAAGATTTTCTATCTGCAAAGAAAGGTTTATGTATATACATCAACATTTTCTTAACTAATTGTTACCTTCTTGTGGAGAGGTCTCCTCTGATTCTTCGTCATCGGAAGATGAAGCATCCCATGCATCTTTAACTTCCTCCTCTTCTGATTTTTCAACCTTCTCAGTTGGTTCTGAAGTTTTCTCAACAATTTCCACCTTGACTTCAGCTACTTCTTCAGTTTTCTGCTCCTCTTGTTCTGGCTTAGGGGCTAGAGTTAACCATATTATTGATTTTCATTTAAAAGCAGTTAATTAAACTACATTACCTTCAGTTTGTTGTTCCTTTTTCTGCTTGTTTGGTTTTATCCTAGTTCCTAGTCGTGGTTTTCGCTCCCCTACTACATCTGGAAGATCCAATCCTTGAGCTTTACGAGCCTCTATCAGAGCTTGCGCCCGCGCTCTAAAATAAACAAATGAATGAAAGTTTGAATAATTAAAAAGTAGGGCTTTTACCTATCAGCCTTTTGTTTAGCAGTCAATAATTTGCCCTCAGCCTTTAATCTCTCTTTCCTTTCCTTCTCTTTTTGTTTTTTCTTTTCCTTGCGTTCTTCTTCAAGCCTTAAAGCTTCTAATCGTGCCTTTTCAGCTTCTTCTTCTCTCTTAATTCGTTCCTCTTCTTCACGTTTCAGCCTCTCCTCCTCCTCCTTGAGTTTTTTAAGCGCCTCTTGCATAGCAGCAATGGTCTTTTTACCCGGTCCTTAAACATAATTTAATTCAATAAAAAAATTTGTAGATACAAGTTGTTATACCTTTCTTGGCATCTTTAGCATCCTTTTCTTCATCATCTTTTCCCTTCTTTTTCTTCTTCTTGGTCTTCTTGTCAGCTTCTTTGTCATCATCTCCATCTTCTCCTTCAGCAGGTTTTTCTTCAGCTGGTGGCTTCGGTTCTTGGAGATTCTCTTCTACACTATCTTGCTGCTTGATGCCCTCTTTTTTAGAGACTAATTTCTTCTGTTTCTCTCTTTCCTTTTTCTCTTTCTTTTTTTGAGCAGCTGATTTAACGGTACTAACATCTTCGTTTTGAGCATCTTCGGCGTTATCATCTTCAGGTGGTTCTTCAGCTACTTTCTTATTTTTCTTTTTCTTAGATTTCTTTTCTTCTTTTTCCTCACCAGGCTCTTCAGCAGCAGGTGTAGTCTCTGGTTTGACACCAGCATATTCCATTTCTAATTCTGCTAATACCTAGAAGTTAAATATTAATGATGAGATCTTCAAAAGCACTATAATGTTACTTTTTTTACTCTTTTTAGACAATTGATTTTTTAACAATGATATCCTAAATTGTCAAATATTTAGGTACTGAATTTCTAAAGTTCTTGGAAGAACAAGACAAACAATGGATACATTCCCTACATCCTTTCTTCAAAATAAAACAGCAAAGGTTTGAAACACATTAACATTGACCAGAAATTCAAAATTAATACTGTATGTTTGGTGTCTTCAAAAAAAATAAGGACCAATAATTCTTCTTTTTGACAATGTATACAAAACAGTAACACATTCTAAAAAAGGGGTTTCAAATGACATTTGCTGGAATTATTAACACTCAAATAGAAGATGCTTATTCAAGCATTCAGAAAGATGAAAGTCATTTCTCGCATTATAGCCAACCTGCAGTATGAAAGTGGAGATCACCACATAGAGTATGATCAAAGGCTGACTGCATGTTTGCTTTTGGAGTTGTTCTGAGGAGCCTTGTTTACCCAATGCTTATTATTATGTACACTCAGTTATTCTGAAGGTGTCTACATATGAAACAAATGATTATCAGCCATGAAAACCTTGGGCAGGAATACCTAACTAAAGTTAGTAGGAACTTGTCAATAGGAAGATGGAGAATCATCAGTGGTACCAACATAAAATACAAAAACTGAGAAAATCAAACTTTTTCAGCTTATTAAGCCTGAATCCGTTCAATAACAATAACATGGGTTTAGAACACTTTTATTACCTACCCCGAAAATTAATGAAATCAAAATATCCATATATTCTATACGATTCAGTATTAAGTGACGTGGTTTTATAAAAACGTGTGTATCGACTCGGTTTTTTGCATGAATAATTTGCAAATGATGGCAGAATGTAGCCCAGAAAATTTGAAACCTCTAAGTTTGCCGCGGGATAAACTACGGAATTTGAAAACTGCCCTTGCGTTCCAGCATATTACAATGCAATCATTCATTGACATAACTATTGCATATATACCCGGTTTTTTGGCAGGATTGAGTTAAATGCAATGTCACAAAGTACCCAAGAAAATTTGGACCCCCTACGTTTGTCGCGGGGTAAACTATGTGATTTCAAAACTACCCTTGCCTTTCAGCGTATTACAATGGAATCATTCATTGACGTAACTCTGACAAAGAAATTGCATATACACCCGGTTTTTTGCAGGTTTGAGTTGTACGTAAAGGCGCATTGACATTATGCCAATTCACTAGCGCTAGTAGACTAGCACCAGTCGACTAGTTTGTTAAAAGCCTAATATAAACAGTGACTAGCGCTAGAAGCGTGCGTATTTTATTAGCGCTAGTAGCGGGCGTATTTTACTAGCGCTAGTAAAGTTCGAGACATTTGAATTTTTGTTTACCAATAGTGTGATTAAAAATGGCGGCAACTAACAGCTGAAAGGAGAATGACACAGTAAAATTCGTAAAATTGTACATTTGCATATGCCTTTAAAACTCGTTCCAGAAATTTAGAAACTGGACTCTTTCATACTTTGTAAATTTGTTCAAAAGTACTGAAAAAATGTCCTTTAGCCAAAAAGAATTTAATGTGCTATGAATTTTATTTCGAATTATAATGCTTTCATGAAACAAGTGTCCTAATTAAGGGAGTCACAAGTAGCATAAGCCCTTCAGAACTTTTTAGGGCTCAACCTTCAATGGTTATACCTTCAATGGTTATAAGTTTGTGGATCTGACAATTTAATTTCTTTCAATACATTTTCGCACACACCAAATTTTAGACATCTAATTCTTCTCGAGTCCAACATCTCCGTGGACGACTTTCCTATTCCCTATTGATACCACTATGTAAACAGATTAACACCTACCAGTCGACTGGCGCTAGTGTACTAGTACTAGTTAATTGGCATAATGTCAACGGGCCTTAAATGTCGAAATGTATCCCTGGAAATTTGACACCCCTACGTTTGTCGCGGGGTGAATTACGGAATTTCAAAGTTAACCTTACATTCCGGCATGTTGCGATCAACATTGACTCAACTATGTTAAACAAAGCGTATACACCCGTTTTTTGCAGGATTGAGTTATATAAACTGTGACAAAGTAGCCCAGAAAACTTGGAACCCCAACGTTTGTCGCGGAGTAAACTATGGGATTTCAAAACTACTCTTGCGTTTCAGCGTATTACAATGGAATCATTTATTGACGCAACTCTGACAAAGAAATTTCATATACACCCGGCTTTTTTGCAGGTTCGAGTTGTACATAAATGTCGAAATGTATCCCTGAAAATTTGACACTCCTACGTTTGGTGCGGGATGAAGGAATGTAAGGTTAACTTTGAAATTCCGTAGTTCATTCCGCGACAAAACTTGGGGTGTCACATTTCGACATTTACGTTCAATTCAAACCTGCAAAAAAAACGGGGTGTATATGCAATCTTCAATGAATGACAGCTTTGTAGTACGCTGGTAAGCAAAGATTTTCAAATTCCGTAGTTCACCCCGCAACAAACGTAGGGGTGTCAAATTTTCAGGGATACATTTTGAAATTTACGTACAACCCAAACCTGCAAAAAAAAACCGGGTGTATATGGAATTTCTTTGTCAGAGTTATGTCAATGAGTGATTCCATTGTAATACGCTGAAACGCAACGGTAATTTTGAAATCCCGTAGTTTACCCCGCGACAAACGTAGGGGGTACAAATTTTCTTGGGTACTTTGTGACATTGCATATAACTCAATCCTGCAAAAAAAACGGGTGTATATTCAATAGTTATGTCAATGAATGATTGCATTGTAATACGCTGGAACGCAAGGGTAGTTTTCAAATTCCGTAGTTCACCCCGCGACAAACTTAGGGGTTTCAAATTTTCTGGGCTACATACTGGCATCATTTGCAAACTATTCATGCAAAAAAACCGAGTGGATAGACACGTTTTTATAAAACTATATCACTTAATACTGAATCGTATATAATATATGGATATTTTGATTTCATTAGTTTTTGGGGTAGGTAATAAAAGTTTTCTAAATCCATGTTATTGTTCTAGAACGGATTCAGGCTTAATAAGCTGAAAAAGTATGATTTTCTCAGTTTTTGTATTTTATGTTGGTACCACTGATGAATCTCCATCTTCATGCTGGCAAGTTCCTGCTAACTTTAGTTACATGGCAGGAATATTAAGTGTGGTTGAAATCTACACTGCCAACTAGGCCTTAAAAACTTTGAACTTTACATCAAATGTGCTTGGCTCTAACCCACTGTTTAGTGACTTCCTTAACTAAATATTTAAAACAGGCTATTTACATCATCTGCCTTACATTTCTGCCTTCACTACACCTTGTCAAAAGTTGTGTTGCTTCAACCCATATTACCAGTAATATAGGAAATGAGCTAAGGAATACAGAGAGAATTTCAACTGTATTGAAAAAATTGAAAGGGAAGTATGCTTCTGGAATATCTAACGTATACCGGCTATAAAAAAAATAATTTGGTCAAGTGCGAGTTGGACTCGCTAAGGGTTCCGTACCACCTTCAAGATTCGCTGTATTTAGTTTTCTAATTTGGCCCCCAAAAATTAACATTAGATTTTTATTTTAATAATAAACTTTCAGGGAGGCCTTTTATAATCTACTGTCTGAATTTTGAGGCTCTATAGATTGGAAGATAAAGGGCTAAATAGATCAAGTTTTAAATCATAAATTATTAAATCTGTTATTCAAATTATTTAAAAATACAAATAAAATATATTTTTAAAAATTTAAATAGTATAGTTTCTAAAATGGGAATTAATTCGATGTTTAATATCTTTGCTAATATCTTTTAAACAAATGATTTAAAAACATGATATATTTGTAATTCACATAATGAGCCTTTTATTTGATATATTACATGATTCGTTTGAAAATTGAATTGAATTTGTCCCTAAAATTACCATGGAGGTTTTTTAATAATTTTTCTTATAAATTTCAAGTGATCCCCAGTACCCCTAATTATTTTCAAAATTTTAGGTTGTATGGTTTCGGAAATAAAGCGAGAAATGAGAATTTTTTATATCTTTATGTTAATTGTCTTCTAAACGTTGTTTGTGGCATATTCTTGATTACTCTTATGTTTTTTTGGGCAATAACACAATAGAAATAAAACGACGTATATTGCAGGAATACCAAACGTTTCAAAGTCTATTCTGACTTCGTTGTCAATTATCATTTTACAATCTACATCAATAAATATAAAGCCATTGACAACGAAGTCAGAATAGACCTGCAATATACGTCGTTTTATTTCTATTGTGGTGTTATTGCCCAAAAAAACATAAAAGTAATCTTTATGTTAATATCTTGTAAACAATTAATTTAAAAAATATGAAAAATATATATTTGTATTCCTCATAATGAGCCCCTTCATTTGATATATTGCATGACACGTTAAAAAATATTTTTTATTTTCCGTTTATTTCTATAATTTGGCCCCCATTATTAATATTAAAGATTTTTTTGTATTTTTCCTGTAAATAAAAAAAAAGAGGTCTTATAGTTTGGGGAATAAAGGGGGGAATGGGTAATTTTTTTAATAAATTTTAATATTCATTTTAAAAAAATTAAAAAAAAAAATGTATTAGTCATAATGAGCCCTGTGATTTGATATATTACATGATACGTTAGAAACAAGTTTGATTTTATATTTTCCATTCAATTCTATAATCTGCCCCCCAAAATGAATATTAGGGGTTTCTCCTTATTTTTCCAGTAAAGTTCAGGTGAGGCTATATCTATATTTTTTTTTTCAAAATTTTACAGCCTATGGTTTCAGAGATAAGGGGGGGGGGAATGGGTAACATTTTGTATATTTTTGTTAATATCTTTTAATTAATTAATTTAAAAATATGAACAAAAATATTTATTATATTATAATGAGCCCTTTCATTTGATATATAACAAGATGTGTTAAAAACAATTTTAATTTTATATTTTCCATTTAATTCTGTAATTTGCCCCCAAAAATTAAAAGTAGAGATTTCTCCTTATTTTTCCAGTAAACTTCAGGTCAGACTCTATACATCTATTTTTTTTCAAAACTTTACGTTTTATAGTTTCTGAGATAAGGGAGGGGGGGGGAATGGGAATGGTTAAATTTTGGTATATTTTCGTTAATATCTTTTAAATTATTTTTTTAAATATGAAAAAAATATATTTGTGTTCCTCAGAGTAAGACATATATATCATTTGATGTATTACATGATGTGTTTGAAAAAATTTTAATTTTTAAATTTTCATTTAATTCTATAATTTGCCCCCCAAAATTTATATTAACGTTTTCTCCTTACTTTTCCTGTAAAGTTCGGGCAACATTCTATATTTCCTAATTTTTAAAAAATTTTAGGTTCAGTAGTTTCGGAGATCAGGGGGGAACAGTCGATTTTTTTAGTTTTTCCCCCCAGAAGAACCCCTAAAATCAAAATTTCTTCTTTTGCGATATGTACTCCTGATCGGGTCACCAAACTATACCTTCATACCAAATTTCAACCTCTTCCATCCAGTAGTTTAGGAGAAAATTGCTGTGATGTGACAGAGGCAGAAATCCTGAGTGATATTATAAGGGTATCCGTATATTGTATATATGGAATCCTAAAAATGCCTACATAAAAAAAGAGAAACACATGTACAAAAAATGTAAATGTAAATGAGAAAATTTTAGAATGAAAATAGAAGTTATAAAGTTATATTTAAGTCATAATGTGTCACAGAATGAGAAAAGAAGTAAAATTAAAACTTGGGAATCTATTGAACTGGCTATCTGATGAACAGGATCCAACAAATAAAAATTTGCAACTTTCTACAGAATTTTTAGTCTTCTCTGGTTCCCATTTCTCACCCATTTTATTTATTATCTTCATAAATGAATTCAATTTCTGAGATACTCTAAGTGCCTTTTATTTGCTGAAAATTTAGATTATCCTAACAATTAGGACTTTGGAAGACTGTTTCAAGCTGCAAGAGGATTTGAGTGCACTGTCTGAATGGTGTAGATTGAATAGGATGTCATTAAATATAAGCAGGTGTTTTGTTGTAAGATTTTATCACACTAAAATCACCAATCATTATGATTGTTCAATTGAAAATGCTCTACCAGAAAATAAATAAGTTGCCAAAGACCTAGGTATATATTGTCACAGTCAGGGTTTTAACTTCCATGTGAACAATAGGTAATTACAATTATTAGGCTTTATTAAGAGAACTCTACAGGATTTCAGTAAAATAGCTTGCTTCAAAATTTTATCCTGCTTCTATATAAGATTAGTTTTACAATATGCTTGCCAGATATGATCTCTGCATTATGCCCATTCTATAGAGTGAATTGACAAGGTACCGAGGTTTATTAAGTTTGTGGGCTTCAAGATGGGAATTCCAAGAGAACAAAGAGACAAATTGTAAATGAAGAACACCGAGAGACCACAATCTATTTGATGTCCCTTGCCATATAACAAATTCTGGATGGTCATCCTTCATCCTTCACACATTTTTCAGTGACTGTGATAAACTGACAAGGGAAACAAATATTGACTTTTTTAAAGACTCATTGAATCTGTTTAGCTCAAAAAGGAGAAACTCATTCTGATATTTACCTAATTTTAATACCTATATTTATACATTGTATACATTTAATTATATTTGTTTTGTTATTTTTAATGTTATTGTAAATTTATAATTTCTAAATTTTAATTTTATTGTAAATGGCTGGTCCATAAATAAACATTCATTCATTCATTCAAAACAGATTAATCAAGATTTTGTATAAAAGCATATATCTATAAAGATACAATATTAGGAAAATCTTTAAAAATTCTTATTTATAATTTAATACTTTGTCTTAGCAAATAATTTCAACAGTTTGTAGTGTACAAGAATTTAATTTAGTCTAAATTCCCCATTCTTATTTTTATTTGCTCTCTTCATGCACATTAAAATATTTGATGTATTATGTTATAATATATTTTGTTAATGATTTTCCTAGTATTGTACATTTATAAATATGTAGTACTATACAGGATTTTATTATATTTACTTATACAAATAATACTCTCCACTCTTGTTTCTGAGTAAATTTTTCAATTAATAATTTTATTTTGAACTTATGGTTTTGTTTCATTTATAATGGAAACTCTAAACAGTTATTTTACTATATTTGACATTTATTAGGGAGTTGCAGATAATGTGAAGCAACATAACATGGAGGTCAAGGGGGATTCCAAAAATATGACATTTTGGTTAACATATTTTATGATTAGCTCTGTGAGGAAGAAGCAGGAAAAATATGAATATAGTGATAAATTTAAATCAATTAAGAAGAGATTGATAAAAACCATATGGTAGCAGAGGCTCATAAAAATATTAGCCATATATTAAGTAACTAATTGGGAAAAAATGACTGAATTAAAAATGGTAAGCTATTGGTATAATTGAAAATAATAAATTCATTTTCAAAGGGTTTGAGAACATATTATTTTAACCACTAAACTTCAATATAAAAAACCCTCTTAACTGAAGTTTTCAGTCTTAATTACTATTTTTTTAAATAAAAATCCAATTAAAAATTGTTAGGAGGAGAGAATTAGTCTCAATAATAAATCAATTTTCTCACTTTAGAAGTAGAATAAATCAATCATGAAAAAAAATTCTATCACATAACACAAAAGACCTACTTGCTCAAAATTCATCATATTTGGCCCATGAGTTCACACTATAAGGTGAATCACATGTGTACATTGCCGTCAATTTTATAAATATAGGGTTAATAAATATTCAGTGTGTAATGTTCGCAATAGAGGTAATCCACAATTACAGACAGTAAATTGTGCTACAGAATTGATTATTACCTTTTCAATATCTTCATCACTCTCTTCATGCCTTTTGGACTTCTTTGATTTCTTACCACCTTGCTCTTTAGTCCTTAACTCACTAGACTTTTTTTTATTGTCCTTTTTCACTGGTTTTGTCTCACTTTCACTATCTTCATCCTGCTGTTTGACCTCTTCTTCAGATTCACCATCATCAACTTGCAACAATGCAAATGATTTTTTTACTTTCGAAACAGCCACATCCACCTCATCTTCATCAGAATCATTATTCACTTTTTTTGTTTTACTTTGGGCCTTTGATTTCTTATCTGGTTTGTCATCATTGCTGACAGGTTCTTTTGTTCTGTAATTATTTTAAAATTATTTAAGAAGAATACTCATTTCTCGAACCTAATACAACAGTAGGGTTACAATTTTACCTAAGACTGGTTTAACATATTGAATGACAATAAAACGAATGTCAAGTTAACCTCACTTTTTTGGTATTTTTAGTAAAAGCGTTGTGTACTTACTTCTCAGGTTTAGTCTTTTTCGTAGTCGACTTCTCAATTAAAGTTTCAGTGTCCAATTCGTTCTCAGATTCACTGAAAATAAATTCTGCTCATAAAGAAACATAAATTTTGATGAAAAATGTATACCTCTGATCTTTTCCTTTGCGAACTTTTTTTGATTTACCCATTTTCTATTGTCACTTATTGATGTGTTACAATGTAGAGCTCTTATAAATATTATCATAAGTGTATAATAGATAGTTTCAGTATACTTATTTTTAACTAGTTGCTTAAATTACACATGCTATGTCCACGACGATCACAGCAAATATATAATTTTTTGACAATTGGAATGACAGATGACACTAAAGATGACAGTACAAATGACAGGTAGACAATCTTACATAGAGTTTTGTCGTTAATTTTTAACTTACCAATTCGACCAAATGCGTGGCGTCACGTGACGGTTGGTTTGAGAAATACACTTACACACCTAAAATTATTTGTTTACATTGTTATTAAAATTAATACGTTTTTAGGTATTATAATATTATAATAATTACATACAATAGAGAAATGCCACAACTATCGTTGGAATGAAGTATAGAGTAAAAAGGTTTGCACCTACTATGTGTTCTATATAAAATGACGAACAGTGCTGAAGATACATACACTCCTGTTTATAGCAGGACTTGAAAAACTTCGCATAAATTTGATGAGTGCATAATTTTTTTTCTAATGTGTCCATTTCTCTAAAACAATTTTTTTCTGATTTGTCCTATTTTTTTCTTACAATGGCATAATTTTAATTTGTCCGATAAGTGAAATTTGGTGAATTCGTAGGAACTAATTTAATCATAAAATTTTTAAACCACATTATATAGAGTTACACCTCAAAATCCAATATAACTGCTGATTTCGCAAATAATTTACATGAAATAATAACACTATCTAAGCAATACTAACTTTGAAATGTACGACCGTGAACTTTATATTTCAAATCGATTTTTCTCGTAGTTCTTCGAAGTTCTCGATGGGCATTCCACTGTTTTTCGAATAAGCTACTAACTGATGCTAACACGTTTTTGCTGACTAGAAGGTTCCCGATCCAGACGGTCAATGTTTTATTTTATGACTAATTGGCGTATCTCCAGTGGCGGCGAATATAAATTTTATAACAATATTATACAGCAAAACTTGCTGACAAATTCATAGACCTACTTTCTCACAGCTAATTCTGCGAGAGATTTTTTATTCACTGAGGTCCATAATTAACATAAATTAATTTTCTAGGTAATTCTGAATTTAAAAGAAAAATTCTGAAACTGATAATTTTTTTTATATACTTACAAAGAAATTGCAACACCCAGTAAGAGATGTTTACATTTAATATTATTGTGGTAAAACATAGATGGTATAGTAAGTAAACTTGAATGAAAATACCAAGGACTTTATTTTTTAACCGACTTCCAAAAAGGAGGAGGTTATCAATTCACCTGCAACTTTTTTTTATGTATGACGAGCGTTTATTCGAAAACGGTTTGGGCAATTTTGATGATTTAAACGGCATTATAGTAAGGAACATTACAGAAAGGTCCCTTATAATTGTTTATAACATGAGATTTGCGGTTTTTCAGTGAATTTCAATGAATCTTCACTATTTTCTCTAAAACCGCTCGAGAAATTTGAATATTATAAATTGTATTCTACAAAGATATGTTCCGACTTGATTTTCCAACATATTTTTATACAACGTAAAATTTGCTATTTTTCTGAAAATCGGAAAAATATATGCAAAAAACTCTAAACCTCATGGTAAATGTCAAATTTCCATTTAAATATCTAGGTTAAATGTCAAAATATGCCATGAAAGTATATCGTACATGGTGTTTGTAGTGGTTTTCATTTTAGTTCGTTTGAAGTAAGTTTTTTTAGAGACGAAGTTTAAGTTAGGGGGCTTATAGTCGCATGAAATGGCAGAAAATATTCCGTTAGTTTAACGCAATGAAAAATTTTTATGTCGGCGAATTCTTTTATGTGGTATACGGTTGTAGGTGAGTGCATGCGTGCATATAATATTAGGTAGTACATAAGCAGTCGTATACATGAGATGGTTGGAATATAAGTTGTAATTGAATTAATTATACAGGGTAGTTCTAAAATATTGTATTGGGTGGCACATAAGTAGTTGCGTATACAAAGTGGTTGAAATAAGAGTGGAGCAAACCTATAGTTATACAGAGTTGCGTTCTAAGACGGAGAATAATTACAGTTATACAACAGGCTTTAAAAAAATTCAGAAGGAGTTGAATATACAGGATGGTTGAAATATAAGGTGGAGTATAATTACAGTTATACGGCGGTTTAAAAAAATGTTATATAGTTTGGAACATAAGTTGTTACTTAGACAAGGTGTTTGAAGTAAGGGTGGGGTAAAATTATTGTGGGGTGAATCAAAAATGTGTTATATAAGCATAAACAGTTAGGATATTTGAATTATAGGACGTAGCACGGTGTATAATTATAGACATATGTTCAAAAAAAATTAGAAGCAGTTGGATTTACTGCGTGATTGAAATAAATGATGGAGTAAAATTATAGCCCTAAAATGTGGTTCAAAAAAGGTGAATTTTAGGGTTCCGTATATACAATATACGGAAACCCTTATAATATCACTCCGGATTTCAGCCTCTCTCACATCACAGCAATTTTCTCCTAAACTACTGGACGGAAAAGGTTGAAACTTGGTACCAGTGTATAGTTTGGTGACCCGATCAGGAGTACATATCGTCAATGAAGTAATTTTTATTTTAGGGGTAGTTCTGGGGGATAAAACTAAAAGAATCGACCGCCCCCCCCTTGTCTCCGAAACTGTAAGCCGTAAAATTTTGATAAAAATCAGAGATGTAGAGCCTCACCTGAATTTTACTGAAAAAATAAGGAGAAACCTCTAAAATTAATTTTGGGGGGCAAAATACACAATTAAATGAAAAATATAAAATTAAAATTGTTTCTAACACATCATGTAATATATCAAATGAAAGGGCTCATTATGGCGAAAACAAATATATTTTTTTCATATTTGTAAAATAAATTGTTTAAAAATATTAAGAAAAATACAAACATTTTTACCCATTCCCCCTACCTTATCTCCGAAACTAGGAACCGTAAAATTTTGAAAAAAATAGGAATATAGGACCCCACCTGAATTTTACTGGAAAAATAAGGAGAAACCCCTAATATTAATTTTAGGGGGCAAATTACAGCATTAAATGAAAAACATAAAATTAAAGTTATTTCTAAAGCAACATGTAATATATCAAATCAAAGGGCTCATTGTGAGGAATACAAATATATATATTTCATATTTTTAAAATGAATATTTTAAAATATATTAACAAAAATATTTTAAAAATTACTCATTCCCCCTTTATTCCCCAAACTATAAGACCTAATTTTTTCTGTTTATAGGAAAAATACGAAGAAATCCCTAATATTAATATTTTGGGCCAAATTATAGAATTAAAGGAAACATAAAAAATATTTTTAAGGCATCATGCAATACATCATCCTCATTATGAGGAATACAAATATATATTTTTCATATTAAAATTAATTGTTTACAAGATATTAACAAAAATATATAAAAATTTCTCATTTCCGGCTTTATTTCCGAAACCATAATCCCCAATTTTAAAAATAATTAGGGGCACTGGGGCTCACTTGAAATTTGTAAGAAAAATTAGGAGAAAACCCCCATAGTAATTTTAGGGAGAAATTATAGAATTAAATGGAAAATAAAAATTCAATTTTCAAACGCATCATGTAATATATCAAATAAAAGGCTCGTTATGTGAATTACAAATATATATATTTTTAAATCATTCATTTAAAAGACATTAACAAAAATATTAAACATCGACGTAATTACCACTTTAGAAACTACACTATCTAAATTTTGAAAAATATATTTTATTTGCAGTTTCTAAAGTGGGAATTACGTCGATGATTAATATTTTTGTTAATGTCTTTTAAACAAATGATTTAAAAAAATTATATATTTGTTATTTGTCTAACAGATTTAATACAAAAATATTTAAAACTTGACCTATTTTCCCCTTTAGCTTTCAATCTACAGAGCGTCAAAATTCAGATACTAGATTATAAAAGGCTTCCCTGAAAGTTTATTGGTAAAATAAAACTCTAATGTTAATTTTGGGGGCCAAATTAGACAATTAAATACAGATGTATTTTTATAAAAATCAAGCAAATCATGAAGGAGATAAAATAAAAAGTCTATGTTTGGAAAATATAAGTGTATATTTTTATAAATTTAAAATGCTTCTTTTAAAAGCAAATGCACTCGTTCCCTGCTTGTCTGAAACTGGAATATTAGAATCTTGAAGGTGGTACGGAACCCTTTGTATGCGAGGGCAAGTCGCACTTGGCCAAATTATTGTTATATAGGGTAGACCATGAGCAGTTGTATTAATGGAATACTAGACATATGGGGCGAAGTAAAATTATTGGTATTCAGGAATCTTTTAAACAATAGAAAAATAGAAATAGTCAATAGTGTGGAGAGGATTTATACTTATACAGGGTGGTTTTAAAGATATCAGGACCGTTGTAATATTATGTTGAGTATTATAATTGTACAAGGTGATTCAGAAAATGATAGACCAATAATTTATATAGGCGTGACCCATACACAAAAGCATATATAGTGTGGATGCAATAGTGAATTAGTTACATATGTAGAAATTGGTCCAAATAATAAAACAAATAAACACGTTAAAATATAGACAAACAATAAATATTAGAGAGGGAGAAAAAGAGAGAGAGATAAGAATACGCTAAAATTTTCAATTGAAATGTACCTTAAATCAGATAAAAAAAGAAGATATGTGTGAACATAGTGCTTGATTGCACACGGTTTCTAAAGGGTCAGCTGAAGTCGATTCTTTTTTAAATATAAATTGTTTATTATTAAGTTTGTTAATAATGTGTTTGTCCATGATGGTTATCTATACACTAACCAAAACGCATTGGCATTGATTCAATAATAATGCTAAAACTACTTCAATATTAATTGATAAAAAAACATTCACCAAACTTTACCAAGTTTTAATCATATACTCCTTACTATAGCATCTTTGTTTTTCCAAAACCATATTAAAATTAAACATCTCCTTTTGGGTGTTGAGATTTCTGTGGCATTGAGTATATTTACTTCCGTAGTCATTCTGAAAATACTGAAAATTGTAATTATAGATAACATAAAAATTATTTAAAAACAATTACGTATCTATATACCATTAAACATTAAACGAATATTTCCTTTTAAATAAATGAAATCTTCAAAGTCAAGTCTAGTCAGGAAATTGTTATGCAAACGACAATTTCCCTTGCTCCGTTTCCTGGTGCCAATTAACGTTTTTGCAATTCTTATCTTCACCGTTTGTATCGCACCAATCAGCAGAAACTTTCTTTGGCAGAAAAGAGTTACTGGCATCGTTTTCGAGCGCGCAACTCTTGCAGCTTTTTGGAGTTCTTCGACGGCACCATCGGAAGCGTCGCGACGTCCAGCATCTAGTCGGTGCCGGGCGTCATGACGGAAGTCGAAAATAAGTTGAAAAACACGTGAACATCTCGGTTTTGGGAATTGCGAAATTTTGCAAGTAACGGATTTCATTTGTTTACGTTACAAAAATTTGTAAGACTGTTATTTTCTAGTAAATTTTCTACTCAATTTATATATTTTTTATATAAAATATTTAAAAATATATTTAAAAAATAATAAAACTGGTCGGCTCAAATTTTATTCTCTTAAGTACAAAACCTTTCTTCGAAGTACCTATTCGATTTGTTAAATGTGCCTTAGATGTTAATGTTTCTAGGGACTATCATTTTAAATTCAAAAAGCTGTTTATATAATGGCATTGTCCAAATAGTAGATAAATTTTTGTTCTGTTGGGTACGAATTTTAAATGTTTTCTGGGAAGTGACTTCTTTGATGTTTTTAGTGAATGGAGTGATCCATGTTACAAATTTTTAAAAGAAAACACTGATTTTCTATAAAAAAAATTACTTACCTGTTTTGAAATTTGTGGTTTTTGGCCGACCTCATATATATATTTGTGAATATTTATTATTTGTGTAAGAACCTTTTTTGTGCAATTTTGTAAATGAATCAGATGTTGCTCTTAATTTTTTAAAGAAATATTCTGTTTCTGAGTTTTAATACCAACTTATATTTTCTCATAAGCATCTTGTATATGTGATAAATTTGTCGGTTTATATATTTTTAACTTCATTCAATTTAGTTTTTTTTTTCATATTAAAGGACACACAAACAAACTTATATGAAATGACCTAAGAATCAAATAAAAAAACACTATTTTACTATTAATAAATTATTTTATAATAAAAGTAAGTTATTCAAACCAAATTTATTTTAAAAATTATTGAAAATAAATACTAATAATTAAATATTACACAAATAACAAAAATGTGAATATTGAATATTGCCAGAAACTAAAATTAAGTAAAACTAAAATCTTAGATTATTTTTATGTTTTCTTGGGAATAACACCACAATTGATATAAAAAGATGTATATTGAAAGAAAATACCAAACGTTTCAAAGTCGATTCTGACTTCGTTGTCAATGGCTTTAAAATATCTATTGAAAATGTAAATTGCAAATTGAAAGTTTGATTTATGACATTTAAGTTCACAGTTCTTATGTCAACTTAAATGTCATAAATCAAACTTTCAAATTGCAATTTAAATTTTCAGTACATATTTTAAAGTCTTTGACAACGAAGTCAGAATCGACTATGAAACGTTTGATATTTTCTTTCAATATACAGCTTTTTATATCAATTGTGGTGTTATTCCCAAGAAAACATAAAAATAATCAAGAACATGCACCAAATAACATTTAGAAGAAAAAATCTTAGAAGTATAAATATTATTTTGGTATTTTAATAGTCAGTAATACCACCTCCAACATTAATGCAAGAACAAATTAGACGCATACTTTTTATGACCTTGATAATTTCATCTTAGGAAATATTGCCAATGTTGTTGTGACGAGCACTTATAATTCTTTTAAGCATATTCCACAGGTGTTCAATAGGATTAAGATGCTGGGAAGGAGCAGGCCATTCCAAAACACACCTTCCTGGTCTAAACAATTTTTGTCAACTCTGCTAGTATCTGGAGGTACGTTATCTTGCATAAATAGGAACTAATCACCAAAAACACCTCTCCAAAGGCTGACTGCAGGTTGTAGCACTAGTTAATTCTGTTAGAGTTTGTCTAAAGGTTTAAGTCAGTTTTACCTACAAATGTTACCACCCAAAAACATTATAGTCCCACCTTTGTGTTTGAGGTCGATCTAGCAGCAGGCAGTCTAGAACTCGAATCTTTAACTGTCCTCTACTGCACAAATCTCGACTGCGAAGCCTCTTCCTTATAGTTTCCAGCGTTCTGTAGTAGCTATTCCACGTCTTGTCCTGTGCCTATTTTCGTGCAATTTTGCTTTAAATAATACCTTGTTCCGACAGAGGGTTCTGATAACGCTAGAAAAGGCATTTTTAATTAGGATTTGGAAAATAATGTTTAATTAACATTGACGCCCAACGAATACGTGATGGTAATACTACCATTGAAGGAACAATTTCTTTTACACATATACACTAACCTGTTTTTCAATAAGTTTGTTCGCATTTTATTATGCTTAGATTTTTTTAGCTTCAAAACTTTCGTTTATAATTAGAGAATGAGTCGATTTAAGTTTGGTTGTGTGTACTATTGATAACTGGAAAAGGTGTTGGCTCATATATTGCAAAGCAAGTTTCGTTTCTTAATACACAGAGAAGATAAAAAATAAAATATTTTTCTATTGCGATTATTTGGAAGAGGTAAGTAACACCTCTTAAGTTGTTTTTTTTTTCAAAAATAAATTATATTAACGACCCTTGTCAATTTTCATCAGTGATTTGTCTTTGATTTGTTCGGTATTAGTTACTTTGTATATCAGAAATCTATTCAAGCGTTTTTTTAACAACTACATAATTCCCATAGCTCTACTGTGTCGAATGTTTCAAAATTATACTTTCTAATGTTTTATAGATTGCAACTCCGTATTTGCTTTTGTTACAATATTTTCTAAAGCTAGTCGGTTCTGTTACTTGGTATTTTTCCTGTTTTTTTAGTTATGGGATATCTAAAAACTGTAATGATTGCTTTATATAGTTAGGTTAGGATAGAAGATTGGTTGGATTTTCCTTGTGTAATTTCTACGTAATTATTCCACGAGTATGAAGCTTTGTTTCGTTATGTTGTTTCATGTTAAATTTATGTTCATCCATGTTTTGGGGTAGTCCCTACATGATATGCTGTAAACTCCATGTTTCTCTAATGACTTTTTGTCCATCAGGTCCCTAGCAATTTTCCTGTTGTTGTCATTGGTTTGTCAGTGGTACCTCTAAGTACGGTAAATTCATACACCAGTTTATAGAGCAAAATTTAACACACTTTCGGACATAAAATTCAACAGCATTTCGCTTATACCATCACGTCAGTAACAGTTTATAGACAATTATTGCTAAGATTTTATCAGCAAACTTGTGGAAGTAGACTATTTAAATAATAAAAACTGGCAAAAATACGATTTTTTTTATATTTTGCTTATATAATGAAAAGTAATGGAGGAACCGTAATGCCGTCTACAGGAAAGTTGTAGAGATTAAGAAGTCCTTCTTAATGAGCGTTT
>JAVLUE010000208.1:0-20001 GCA_034190945.1 Octodonta nipae
CAAGTTACACTAGAGACTAGCTTTGTTCAAAGACAGTCGCTGTCAATAATTCCAACAATTTAAATAATTATTTCTCCAATCAGCAAACTCGACATTTGGCTGTGCTTAAATTCAATTCATGGATAATTTTTCGAAGCGTTGAAATTATTTGATTGCATTGATTGATTTGCAACCGAAGTTGTAAAACAGTTGCCCCGTATGCGCTGGCCTTAAGACTCGGAAGTAGTTGAGTTGTTAGCGGTATATTAGTTTAAGTATATAGTCTAACCAAAACTGAATCGCTTAAATGTCATTAAACGCAATCGGAAAATGTCAAAATCATGTGACAAATTATGTTGTTTTGTTTATATGCACATATTTTTTATTAGTATATGGCAAAAATTTCTTGCAGTTCTTTAGTGGCCGTCAATTGATTTATTATAATTATTCACTGTGTGTGTAGACATAACCAATACTAAATAAATACACCTAAAATTGTTAATTTAGAAAGAGACCAAGAATTTATAACCCTATTGCTTTGGTTTGGGTTATTGACTGGTTCAAGAAATTTCCAGTAATGACGTCATATATAAACCAAGACCCCTTTAATGTGTTTGCTTCAAACAATTTGACAATTATATTTAACAATTATAACTGGTTGATAGATTGAAGTCCGTTTTTATTTAAATGGTAATGTTAATCAGCAAAGCTATCGTTAGAGAACATTAAGATCGAAAAAAACTATAGAGTCTCCAATAATAATTTTAAATAACAAACACAAATAGAATTAAATATTGCTCTGATTACTTTAGAAAGTTGTTTTCAAAACAAGAAAGACAGTATAATGAATTATATCAAAACAAAACTAAATAACACAACTCTAAACTCAAAAAATATATTTATTAAATTCTGTACAAATGTAATACATTGTATATTGGAGAAACCTCTAGACCTTTGAATATTTGAATAAATGATCACAAAAACTAATAATATATTAAATATGCTTGGGACCTTAGTCATAAAATACCAGAATTTAACCATATTACACAAAGAAAAACAGAACAAAACAAAAGCTACTACATCCGTAGAATTCAGTCGTTCTTGATTACTGATGATCATGCCTTTTTGGATATTGGGATAGTTTATAAGGTTTTCCCTTATTACTGTCATACGATCTCTTAAACATCAGAATTCTTTTATCGGATTTTTGGCGAAGGCCCAATCTTATCACAAGTCGCACCTAGGAGCGCCAGATTCTTACGGAAATTTTATTTTATATGATTTTTTGTGCTACCCTGAATATATTAAACAACAATAAATTTTCTCAGTTACGTCAATTAATATTGTCAAACATTTTAATATCAAATTGTACATTTTCATAGAGTGTCATTGCCAAAATTATAAATTGTTAAATTTCATTGTGTTATAGTAACCATTGAGACCGGATCTGATTTAGATCCTTAAACGTTTGGAAGGTTATCTTTAAGTGTGGTGACGGCGCAGTGAATAACCATCTAGATCAGCAGATCTGAGTCGCCTGTATTTTTTCATTTAGTTTCACTTGATATCTTAGTAAACCCAAACAAACTCTTCTAAAGAGTTGATGCGAAAAATTACCCAAAATATGAGCTATCGGAAAAATTTGAAACTTTTTTTGCACAAAATATATTGTTTGCAAACAATTACCTTAAAAACTTTAATAATAAAAAATGAAACAAAACGGAACACAAAACTTCTTCGTATTACAATAAATTGTATTGTCCCCCTAAGAAAAGGCGACCTCTATATTCTCCAGTTTCTCATCGAGATTCTTCTCGGCACTTCTAGTATATTCTATAGAATATAAGAGAATTTTACTAAAAAAAAAACAGAACATCACAACCATACTTTACATGTTTCGACACAGAAGAGTTAACTTCAGATTGGTAAAGTCCAAATTAGAGTCAGTTGTATCGTATCGTGAATTGCTGATTTGTAATCAGCTTTAATAAAAGTTTTTATATGTTGGAAGACAAGTTTAATTCGAATCAAAAATACCTCAAAAATTTAAAACAGAACAATCAAACACAACTGAAATAACTGCACTTACACAATGCCTTGTACTCCAGTCATTATATACATTTGGAAACGTGCGCTATGAGGGTTTTCAGCCATCTTGAAAAAATAGGTCAAATTGTTTTTTTTTTGACAATAACTCGGCTGTTTTCTGAATGGTAGTTGTGGCATCTCTTGTTTTTTTTGAGTTCTTAGGGAATAACACCACAAATATTTGAAAGTCAGTATATTTCAAATAGTCCAAACGTTTCAAGCTCTAAATCAGACCCCGTTTTCAATGGTAAAACTTAACACAAATGAAAAAGAAAAATAAAAAATTCAAAGGATTCGTACAATTTGATATTAATGTCAATTTGACATTAATGTCAAACTGTAACTTTTCTTGTTCATTTGTGTTAAGTTATACCATTGAAAATGGGGTCTGATTTTTAGATCTTGAAACGTTTGAAATATACAGACTTTGAAGTATTTGTGGTGTTATTCCCAAAGAACTCAGAAAAAAATAATAACTCTAAATAAATAGCTAATCTTTGCTATTATCTCTTTTATTTTATTTTTAGGGCAAAAATTACGACCTCTAACGCGCTGCAAAGAGCCCGCCTATTTTCATTTTCTACAAATGCAGAAAAACAGAAATTAGTTCCTCCGTTATTTGCCTGCATTCTAGTGGGCAAACACGCAATAACGACACCAGAATGGACATTTTGTTTAACAACGATGACGATACAGATGAACAATTTAAAGCATAAAATGTACGATCTCCAGTGGGCCGTAAAGTCGGTGAGTCCGCGCCCAGCGTCAAGCGCGTACTTTGCTGGGTTGTATCTACACGTCAAATAAAATTGCAGCTTGTTGAAGGAATTAATGTTATATAATATAAATAAATAAGGCAACAAATTATGGATGATATATATGGGATTTATTAAACAAATAATTTATTTATGCATTAAAAAAATGGATTATACAGTGAGGACGCGTGGGTTGGAACAAATTCATTTAAAATTCAGGTGTTGGTTTTTTGGGCAAACGCTCGGACATGTCGGTTTTTTTTTGGACTGTGGTTTTTGTGATGATAAACTCATTTATACAGGGTGGGCCAGAAATAAATTGCGACCATCAACTTCATTTTTTCAAATAGAAACATTTATTTTTTATTTTATTTTTGAATTCTGCATTGGATTCTAAGTATTTTTCATGTACAATGCTCTATATCGAAAATTAATAGTTAAAAAAAAACATTTATTTCAAAATTGAAGAAAAAAAACATCAACAAATCCAATTAAATGTTCAAATTGTTGGCCATTGACTTCCTGAAAATACCTAAGACGGTTTTCAAATTCTCGTAACACTTCATTTAGCGTTTGTGGCAGGATTCTTTGTATTTCGGCCTTAATTCTATTCTTTAATTAGTCGATATTTTCCAACTTATTGAAGTAGACTTTCGATTTCACGTAACCTCAAAGATCTAGTTGGGAAAATATTGTGAAGATAATCTCCCACTATTCGCGAATAGTGCGGGGGCGCTACATCCTGTTGAAACCAAACCGAATCTGCCAGTATATTGGGGTTTTCACCATTCGGGTATAGTTCTGTTAAACAGGGTATTATGTCATTTTGTAATAGGTCTAAATACTTTTCCGAGTTAAGTGTTCCTACAATTCCGGCCCATATTTTAACTTTATTGGAAAACTATGTATGACTTTCCATAATCCAATGTGGGTTTTCTGATGCCCAATATCGAAAATTTTGCCTGTTTACTGAACCATTTAAACAAAATGTTGCCTCGTCGGAAAAAACTATCTTACTTGAAAAGTGCGAGTTGGCATTGCATCTATCCATCATTATTTCGCAAAATTCTACTCTCCGGTTCAAATCATCTTCAGTAAGTTCCTAAATGAACTTTGTATGGGTGCAATTTATTTCTATGCAAGCATTTTAGAACAGAAGATTTACTTATTGACTGGTCTGCGGCTATTTGTCTAGTGGAGCAAAACATTTAATTGTGTATCTTCTGGAAGATGTTTGGTTTTATATTTCTCTCTTACGTGGCCAAATTCTAGAAAGTTTTTTTCTATTTTACTAACTACCTATCGTGTAATAGGCCGCTCTGGGTACTTCATATTAAACAATTCGTAAACTTCAGCTTGTGTTCGAGTTCTGTCGCCATATCCTACCATCGTCAAAGTTTCTATTCACTGCTTTTCAGTTAAACGCGATATACTTTGAAACTTTGCAACTGCACTTGACAACTACTTATTTGAAGTAAAATTATAGTACAGTTTCTATGGAAATAAACAAGTGTTAAAAACTCCAGTATTAAAAAAAAATCATGCGACTAAACTACCGCCAACAATCATAAAAACCAGACGTAAATAAATGGGTTCAAACCAACAAACACGTTATTTTTACCGTTGTTTTCTTAACTTCAAAAGGAAATGTATTTTTTTTAATAACTGTTAATTTTAGGTATAGGACTTTGTACGTGAAAAATACTTAGAATTCAATGCAGAATTTAAAATTAAAATAAAAAACAAATGAAGTTGATGGACGCAATTTATTTCTGACCCACCCTGTATAAATGAGTTTATCATCACAAAAACCGCAGTCCAAAAAACCCATGCGTCCGAGCGTTTTCCCAAAAAAACAACCCCTGAATTTTAAATGAATTTGTTCCAACCCACGCGTCCTCACTGTATATTTCGTTCATATATTCCCTATTTCGGTTGTATGCACACATTATAACAAATAAATGGATTTACAATAAATATTTGTAATAAACAAGAATACAAAGCACGAATTCAAACGAATAAAAGGTTTTACAGTACATAAAAAAATACAAACAAACATGTTAAAACGGATAAAAGGTTTTTCAAGAAATGTTTTCGATACAAAATAAACGCATATTTTTTGTGCACTCACGAAAACAAACGGTGGACTTTTCTTCATTTTTTTTTGTCTCTTGGATAGTCCAGACTGGAGGTCTTCGTCCTCCGTACAATCTTCGATTTGTAGAGTCTTTTGAAACGTTGGAAATGATGCTGATATGTTCGAAGCATAATCATCATCTGTATCATCGTCGTCGTTAAACAAAATGTCGACTTTGGCGACGTTATTGCATGTTTGTCTACTACAATACAGACAAATAACGGAGCAACTAATTCCTACTTTCCTGCATCCACAAAAACCTCACAATTTACTTTAGATTTGTAATCAATGAAAATAGACGCGCTCTTTGCAGTGAGTTAGAGATCGTAATTATTGTCAAAAATAAATTAATTAATAAATAAAACAGGAAGATTTTAGATCTGAATACAAGTTTCATTTAGGTGATTTTTTCGATATTTATGAAACAAGATAATAGCAAAAACAAATTTCATGTCCTAAATTTTCGATTTTTTCCATCGATATCTCGATAACGATGCGTGATATCCGACAAATGTATGAGACATAAACTGTAGAGCATAAAAAATGCTACAAAACCGTACTCCATCAAAATTTTCATATCTCGTCGGATAGCCGAGTTATTGTCAAAAAAACAATTTTACCACTTTTTTCAAGATGGCGGAAAACCCACATAGCAAATCTTCGTCGACAATTTCAAGTTAATCTTTTCTAGGCACCCCACACGTCATATCAACAAATTAGCTTTCTCGTTTCATTTGCATTTCTAAGCCGCTTTTTTTCCGACGAAATGACTCGATAATTGTGAATGTATTAAATCTAACACTGGAGAACCCTAGTTGAATTTATAAATGAACACAAAAATTAATATTGTCTTTTCACTAATTGGTTTAAATACAATTAGTATTGTCCTCGTATGATGGATGAAACAAAATTTTCTGAACGACCCTCCTAGATTCTATTGAGTAGTGTGTGTCAATTTTTACGAAAGTTACTTTAAAGAGGCACGCATTAAATGCTTCTGTCAATAAATACTTCTGAAATACATGTCAGCGTTAGAAAATAAATTCAAGTATCGTGATGTTTGCTTCAGTTGGAACGACGCTGAAGTTACATTTTTGGGACAAACATCAGTTAGAAACGGTCGCGACATATAAACCAAAAAAATCTTCGTTTCACCAAAAAATAACGGACGTCTCATGGTCGTACGACAACACCTACATACTGGTGCTTCAAGAACAAAGTCAACCGCAAATACTGTCGACGCGAGACAGATCAAACGTGAGTTTGATTCATACGATTCAAGCGGTGAAAAATGTCACCGCCATTAGTTTCGAGAATCATACGAAGAGGTTGTTGGGATTGGGCAGCAAAGAAGGAAACGTGGTACTTTACGACACCAAAAACAGAGTAGTGACGAAGAAAATTGCGAACTTAGAGGATCCTGTGACGATCTTGGAATTCAATTTGGCCGACGATCAAGTGGCGATAGCCACCGACGACAAATTGGTAGTTTACTTTGATAATGATCGTGTCAATAACTTTACAAAACAAACTGAGATACCTGAGAGGATTTCTGCTGTAAGATTTCACCCGAACACGTCTAATTTGATGGCGTTGGGTAAACAAAACGGTGAGGTAGCGATCAGGGATAACGACAAAGGCGAAGTAATAAGCAATTTGCAAAAACACTCATCAGGAGTAACTGGAGTAACGTTCATTGGCCTTCAAAAAACTGTTATATCCACAAGTATGGACCACAAAATTTGTATGTACGATTATCACTCGCATGAAAATTTGTTTAGAATTAACCTACAGCAACCAATAACTTCCTTAGACATCAGCTCAAACGAACCAATCTTTGCAGTTGGCATGGAAGATGGTCACTTACATATCTATGATGTCAGGCATCCTTTGAAACCCCTTGTAAGTGCAATCTCTCAAGAAGGTCCCATCAACAAAATATCGTTCGAAAAAGGTCCCCTTTGTTTCGAATCGGTATTTGAAAGAAACTCACTAACAACACTAAACGATACAGATTACAGTGACAACAGGGAAATTAACTGTATGGGAGATGTTGAAAAAATGGGCAACAAACTAGATGAGAGTGTGAAAAAAGAAATGTTGAAAATGGTCAAGGCACATATGAACAGCTTGGAAAATCAACTGGCTGAACACTGTGCGAAATTTCAGGTCTTCATTAACAGTGAATTTGATGCTATTCACAATGCAATGGCAAGGTGGGACGTGTTCAATGTAGGAGATGGTTCAGAAATTGGACAGCTGGACACTGATTGTGGCAAGAGCGTTAAAAGTTCTTACATTTATCGGCCGAACAATTGATTGTAAAAATTGATTGAAAATAAATATTTTTACGGACTCAGTAGATACACTTACAATTTTTTAAACTCAATATATACGTCTTTATTGACACCAAAATAAATCTCAATACCTTCGACTTACTTACATCAACAGCAATGATTTATACCGAACAGATCATTAACATGATGTTGTCTACTCAATTTGTCTTCTTTGATCGGTCAACCGAAAAAACCCTCAAATATATAAAAGTATCTTAACTGAAAAGCAGGTTGTCATATTTTCCTGTAACAGTAATATACTTATTTTGCAGTTGTTGCTAAGTATAACAAAAAATATGACTAATGTGGCTAAAATTATTAAATAAATCGTACACTATTTTTTTACTAGCAATAGGCACAAGGTAAACAGTTCAGCCAAATTAGTCATATTCAGAACTTACATCTTACAATATCCAACAAAAGAAGACAAATCTGTCAGTTATAACATTACCTGAATAATAGTAATAAAAACAAATCCTTAAGTCAAATCTTTTGAAACAATTTACATAAAAACATCAAATTATTTTACCGTTATATGTTAATATAAAATCCTCGGCAATAAAAAAGATAAAATTAATACAGTAAAACACAGAGTCTACACGGTATCCTGTGAAATTGCCAAAATCATTTTTGGGAAGAACTAACCAGCGGGTTTCAGTAACAGCGGAGGAACAGAAAACGAGTGTCAGGAATAAACAGACTTCGGCCCTTTTTCAACATGTCACAAAATAGATTACTACACTTGTAAAGAAGTTGCCAACATACTTAAAACTGAAACACTGAAATTCATAAATCTTGGAGCTTAATAAACGTGAGGGCGCCATCAACTTACCAATTACGTGAAAGAAGAATTATAGTAGAAGATCAAGTTATATATACAAATGTCAAATGCGAATCGTCAGGTTAACTGTACCACATAGAACTTAAACAAAAAAAAAAACGGATTCACACTAGACATAAAGGAAAACCCCTGCATCATTTGGTATCAAAAACAAAAGAGAGTAGTACAGCAAATTTCATTGGCATTGGCTGAGTTTACATGGGTCACTTGGCCATTTTTTTTCTGAGAATCAGTATATATAGGATATATGAAGTAGTGTTTTAACAAAGTAATAACAATATATACATTTTTCATAAGTATTTTTTCATTAATCATTGTGTGAACTGTTACATGTCACCCTGACATTTCTTATTTTTCATACCTTGTTTGACAACATGTTGTTCCATGTTGACATAGTGATTTACAAACTGTTAATTATTTTTTGAACATTTTATTGAATTCTTTACAATTAACAATTTTATAGCAATGATTCATATTCCTCTTCAAATAGACATCCTTATGTTGTGACAGAACCATCTAGTGTGTTACCTTCTTACATAACTACACCATCTCTTCTATTTATGTCTGTCATTATAAAAAAACCTTGCATCTATTAATATTGTTTAAGTTACAATTTTTTGTTTTAGTGTACAGTAGAAATTATATTTGATGTTATTAATAAGTCAAGCATTTAGAAGTTTAGATCGCTAGAAATTGAGAAGTTTGGCTCTCATTTTTGTTTGGGAAAAAAATCTGAGAATTTTAATTATTAATAACTCCATCAAGATATTTCATACACAATTGTCTTATTTATTTTATTTTTAATTTAGGTATGCGACCAAACAGACGCCATTATGTAATATTGGTTGCATAAGTAAATTACATTTTTAGTGTATATTATTAAAAGAGATTCAAGAATTGTTTGTTTATAAAATTCTGTAATTTTGACTGTATAATCTAAAAACTATATTTAGATGTATATATACCACCTCTAGAAATAACTTCAATAATCTGTTTTATGCTAAAAAATTAAGTTACTCTGAATATTTTTTACAATTATTTTGACAACTCAAACCCTTGCATTATTAGTACCCATACTACAAAAGACAACTTTAAAGGGAATATGGTTAATTTCTCTTTATTTTACTGCATGGTATATAAGAAGACTATGATATTAGCCAGAAGCTGACACTGGTTTCAATAAATTTTATTTAACTTACCATTTTTCTTACACAATACAAACAGCAGTTCAGCCACAAGGTCTCTCAATTGTGTTATAGGTGTTGTCAACAATCGACACAAGTGATTTCTAAGGGTGTTACCTTGCTCTGGTCTGCTGTGTACATCTTTAAGGGGAGGAAGAATTTGATGTCTTAGGAATTTTCTAATTACTCTTTGACTTGTTGCTTTTAAAAGAACACTTACAACAGGAGAGAGAAGCTCATGCTGCTTGCCAATTTTCTGAAAAACATTTTGAATGTATGAATTTGTAAATATCACAATTTGTATCACCCCCTTTCATAAATTAATCAAAGACTGAACTTACAATTTCATCATTCAGTTTGGCACTCAGAAACATCAAAATCTCATAAATAGCTGTCATATTGTAGCCATCATATTGCAGATTTTTAGGGACATTTAGGTGCTCTTGGATAGGTACCATTAGATCCTTGTAAGTTTCGGAAGGCATGTTTGTTAACAGATTAATGACATGTGTTCTTAAATTCCAAGTTTGCTCCAAATCACAGGTGGGAACTAACAGATAGCTCCGCAATAGGTCAGTTAACGCATAACAACTGGCCATTATTTCTGGGTCTGATTCATCCAAGGCTATTGTGGAGTTGAATAGAACCTTTAGAAGTTCAGAGACTTTATTCACTTGAGATTCCTGCAATACATTTTAGTTTTTAAATGTTCTCTAACCTTAGGGTTTACACACAAAGAACGCTGGTTAACCAGCCCCTACTTTCGGCACTGAATACCGGTGCCGGTTACGTTCATAAAGAGCGCTGGTTTTACCAGTAAGGAAACTAATTTTGTGAAGGCAAAATATCGAGTTTGTCCTCCTATGAATACATATTGTACTTTTAAATTTAAATATTGGAAAATATTGATTAATAACGGAAACTAACCGTGTATTTTAATTTCAGCTACTGTCATTCCACAAACTTTGTGTCACACTTCTATTGCTGTGGCACTGTAGCTGATTGTCCCACATCATAAACCTTTTAAAACAGCAGATATGAGACATTTGATATCCAAATTGTTATATAAAACAATTTATTTTAATAATAAGCTATATTGTAAATCCAACTCCGACTACCAAACCTAGCGATAATTAGAAACTCATACTCGTAAAATCGCCGGCGCTGTCAAGCTTTGTGTATGTTCGCTTTCATTTAAAAGCAAAGTAAATTCTCAGTGCCTCTAAGTGCCGACTGCCAGTAAGCTGGTAACCAGCTTTCTTTGTGTGTGTACCCTTAAGCATCTTTTAGAATTATATAACACACTAAATATACAACAAAGATACCAGTACAAACAAAATTAGAATTTAATACTTAATAACAAAAAATACATATATAAGAGATGAGACAAAATTACAAACATCACATTAAAGTCACCAAATTTGGCTTACCTATAACAAATATCAAACTAATAAGATGCTTGAACATACTAGGTAAAATGGAATATAATGAGTATTTATTCAGGCACACATGGTGGAAACACAAGACATTGGGAACAACAAAGCACTTATAAAGATGAATGAAGCAACTGAAGTCTAAAAATTTAAGTATATACCTAATCTTAGACATAACTCTATTCTGGGTTTATGCCTAAACTTTAAAGTTTCTAGGAGTATACTAAAAGCTTTAGAACTATTAGCATTTTTATGATAGGTTAATTGGAGCTGATTTTCAAAAAATAAGGCAAGAAATAATTTCATCAATCAGCAGATATTCAAATTTAAAACTACTTCTGCTTCTGAAGTAGGAGAAGAACTGACAAATATATGTATATAAAAAAGAAGCCTTAATACAGCAAGATTCAATATCCTGAATAAAAAATTAATGACAACAGACCATAGTGAGATCCTTGAGACATACCTAAGGAGACAAAATTTTTTCTGAGAACACACTTTATAAGTTTCTAGCCTGCAAGCTATGTAGCACAAATTTGTGTTTATAATATACAAGTATATATATATATATATATATATATATATATATATATATATATGGGCCATCCATAAAATAAGTCACACTACAATTTGCCTTTTCAGACCCCCCCCCTTCCAACATGCTTTTAGTGACCCCCTAAATTATAAAGTTACAAAAGTTATACACAAATATTTATATTGTTAATTATACATATATTATTTAAATAATAAAATTTAAATAAATGAATAAACATCTATAATAATGATCTTGCAGTACCTTCTTCTTTGTTGCTGCTCATTTTGTTTATGTGTTAAATAACTTTTGGTATTACTCACTTCTAACAAATGCCCCTTTTTCCAAAATCTTATCTGTAATATCTAAGAACTGCTAACACAAACTGAGTAGTAAACGTTATAAAGAGCATAAAATTAAAATATGTAAAAAGTCTATATATATATATATATATATATATATATATATATATATATATATATATATATATATATATATATATATATATATATATATATATATTGACTGCTAAATTATGAATAAAATAAATGTATAATAATAAATACAGTCGAACCTTTAAGAAATGTGCTTGTAAGACAATATTGTAGTAATAGAAAGAGAAATCTTTGTATATCTTGAAATAATCCATACACTAACAACTCATTTGAAATTCAAGTTAACCAGGTTCTATTGTATACAACAAATGATGTGCCTATAATAACACTATTATAAATGCAACTTTATTTTACCATTGGCTGTGTAAAATCTAGAGAGATTACTTTTATTTGTTATTGAATAGAGAGCACAGAATACATACTATTTTCTACATAAGTAAATATACCAAGTAATAAGGTATTGTGACCTAACATATCTATACATTTACAAAGTTACGTAGAACTGTCTGATATCCCCCCACTCTGTGGATATATTAAATGAATGTCCCCTGTTTTTATTTAGTTAACAAAATTTAATTCGAATTTTTTAACAATATAAAAAGATTTTCTACTTACATTCAGGTAAATAGGGGGTAATTCTTCATGTTTAATGTGATTCTCAGCTGCTTTAATCAAAATGTAGGACAAATACTGAATCAAACCACTTAAATGTTCCTTTAGACCTTTTCTGGAGTCTGGACAAAGAGCCGTTAAAATGAAAAGAATCTTGAGGTCAAAAAATTGTATTTCATCATCAAGTGCTGGGTCCCTATAATAATAAAAAAATAATACATAACTTACTAATACATTCTTAACAATGGTAAAAAACAGAAGTCAACAATTTATTGTGTATTAAATTGTTGTGGATTTTCATAAATTTTGGTCTTATTAACTGTTGGTAAAATAGTAATGACAGTATTTTCATTTAGAGTAAATATTTTTCTTAAGCAGTAAAAATGTACTTGATACTTACTCATGTTTAGCAATTCTGTTCAAAACCCCTTCAAGTATTCCATTTTTGCAGCATCTCTCTGCAACATCTCGGCAGTTATAAGCCAAGTTACAAATACTCTTCAAAGTTTCAATGCATACAGAAGTTGTATCAGCACTGAATGAAAAATTGTTGTTAAACCCCCCATGACTTTTGATTAGATCCAATAGCTCATCATTGACTAAGAAGCTCAGAGAGTCTTTTTCTCTCCTTTGAAAGAGAACGATTTATCAATTTGTAAAAATGATTGGGAGTTTACCTACCCAAGGATCCTGATAGCTATAAATGAGTTTTTCAATGTTTCTGGATCAGTGGACTTTTTAATTATGTTTGTTACAGCCTTCCATAAATCCTTTCTTTTAGTGCCTTCAGTTAGTTCAGGAAAGGAATAAACATTGGTGTACTGGAAAAAATAGATTAGATAAAGAAATATAATTTTTACTCGTCTGTTATTTACCAAATCAATTAAATTTTTCAAAGCTGGAAGCCAAGTGTTTTTATCTTCGGATATTAAACCACTTATATCCATATTTACGTGAGTGTTTATAATTTATTATTGTTTTTCGGTAATTTACTAATTTTATAAAACAATTTGACACATAAAATAACCTCAATTATTTGACATGAAATTGATTAAATAACCACAGATCCTTTGAAACATCTCTCCGTATGATCTGTCTTCTTGTCTATGATGATCTGTGTGGATCTGTGCACAGATCAAACACAGGAGATCTGTGTATCTTGCACAAAACATTCACCTACATACCTTGTCAAAGTGTGTACCCAACTAGGTCGAAAAAAAAAACTTGGCTCGCCCTCTATTGTGAAACAATGGAGTAGGGGAGTAGTGGCGTCATAAGACGATTGGCTTGAGAAATACAGTTGTTCAGAAAAAGCAGATTAATATTTTTCATTCATAATCACATTAATAGGTACAGGATGAGGAGAAGGAGGAGGAGGACTAGGACGAGAGAGAGAGGTGTATCATATGATTGTGTTATATCTGCAAAGTCGACACATTTGTGTCATATCCTTTTTGTCCCTGTTCCTGTTCCTAGGTACACATTGACGTTCTTGGATTTCAATTCTTAACCAAGTGTATACAAATCAATTTTTGAAATGTGATGTATATATTCTTAGAAACCATTGGTCATGGTTTAAATATTTATTTTTAGTGTATCATAGATTTGAGTCAATAGTTTTGTTATGTGCGGTATTTAGATCACATAGTGTAAAGACCCTTATTAGTTTTTGCTTAGGCCATCTACGCTTATTATGTTTTAAGGTCTTACCTGATAAATGGGCCCTTTGGCACAAAGTCCTTTGGGGCTCTTTTAGATAACAGATAAAATATATGAACGAAAACACAAAAAAATCATCAGTTTAGTGATGAATTTATGTCTGGGCTTGATGAATCCAACCACTATTTTTTAGTTCAAAAGTGGATACCGAAGAATCAATTTGTCCTGAACACATGAATTTTAAAGCTACCTTCAATACTAAGTAAACATGATTTATATTTGAATGTAAAACGTATTGTCAATTGATAATTAAGACATAAATATAGTTTTTATATTCCACCGTGAACTCGTGCTCTATGTATAAAAACGGATTACGTTTTATCTCGACCTTCTTTTCTCTATTATATAGCATAAGTGAGATGGGATGGAAGTCTTTTTGGGATTGAATGTTTTTCCACATTTTTGGAAAAGCTACAACTTTTTTTTCATAATGTCGTGACTTGCTCTAATTACCCAAATGAAAATGATATTGTATTAAAACGAAAACATAGATAGATAAAGACTGTCTTTGAAAACTCTATAAAATATGTTCTTTTTTATTATATAAAATTTACAGTCTGTTTTAGGAATTTTGTGAGGGGTATTTTTTAAAATGTACCAATTAAAAAATGTTATATTTTTTAATTTAACTCAGTTTGTAACAAAAAAAAATCAATAACTATTAGATTCAAAAATTATATTTCATAAAAAACAATCAACCAATAATTAACAAATTAATTTGTGTCTTAAATATCGTATTACTAATTTTCTTTTGAATAAGAGTCTTTGGCTATCGAACGCAGGTTTGCTTCCATGGCATGTCCAGTTTGTTCTACCATTTTGCTGAGATATCCGTTAGGTTTTTGTAGAAGTTCATGCGGATGGGCATATTCAACGGCTTCTCCAGCTTCCATAACGAGGATTTTGTCGGAATCCATGATTGTGTTCAGTCTGTGTGCTATGGTTAGAACTGTGCAGTTTTTGAAGTTCTTCCTGATGGTTTTTTGAATAAGCGCATCTGTCCTGTAAAAATTATAGATATTTAAACCCTTGTTTCGGCATCAACTAGTAATATGCTCTTTAATAATACAGCGGACCAAGAGGTGGGACGATTACTGATTACTTAGTGTAATGAACCACTGAAGTATTCGTACGTGGAAAAATAAGTAGAGATCTAAATGAAACCCAGTTTGGTCTCAAGAACGTACTTGACTCTCGTGATTCACTTTTTGCCTTAAATACACTTCTCCAAAAGTGACCATTGTAAATATATTTACTGAGTGCCATAGAAAAGTTTTACTGGAAGTAGAAAACAGTACTTGGAATAGGTAGAAGATCATTGTTGCAAACAGGGAAGCATTCTATTCCCGGCTTTGTTTACCACCTACTCAGATAGAATTTTTATTTTTGAGAGTTTAAGACCTTGGAGTGAATATCAATGGTGAATTGATTAAAACTATAATAAGGAGGACATTGTCATTTTATGCGATAGTAATCAGTCGTAATCAGCAAGCCTTACAGATAGATCAACAATACATTGATAGAGCTACACAATTCAAATACTTTGAATGCCATATATCAGAACAACTTAGCCCAGCTAAGTAGATTTAGTGTAAAAGTGAAGCACGTCGCACCGAATACCCTAGACAGCAATGCACATTAAGGAAGCAATGTTAAATAGAGTAAATGCCATTCCTGAATCATTTAAAACTATTAAGATAAGAAAGATATCAAAACTAGGGCAGGTCAATTAAAGGTGAAATGGAAGAATTGGAAGAAAGCAAATGTCATGACTGAAGAACATTCGATTGGACCAGAATACGCAGGGCCGAATAACTATTTAGGTGATCCAAAAGTCGAAGAAAAAAATATACTTACTGGGGATCTACGTTAGCCGTAGCTTCGTCCATGACAAGAATCTTGTTATTCCTAACAATGGCTCTCGCCAAACACATCAGTTGTCTTTGTCCTACACTGTAGTTTGAACCCCCCTCGCTTACCAATTCATCTAGATTGTTAACGGCGGATTTGAGTTCTACCTACAAATAAAAGGGTGAAATCATTAACGTGATATTTAATTGTAAAAATGAAAAATTTGCAGTCATTGTCATTTGTTCAATTATATGCAAGAAACTGGCGCAACTGATGGAGGTTCCGAACTAGAAACGATATAGCGTCTTGCCTTCAAAAGTCTGTATTATCTCGAACGTTAGTAACACATAGGTATTTCGCATTAAAGAGTTACTTCTTCCCTCTTTTGGGTGACATAAAGAACTCATCAAATGATAAGAAAGTAATCTACTTCGTTTTTCTGCTTCTTTATAAGTACTGGATTGTATAGGGTGTCACAACACATACTCTTGGAGGTAAGAGAGCTTACAAATTTTGTTGTTAAATTGTTTGAGCACAATTACATTTAATACTTTCTTCGATTACATTTATTGTAGCCATCTTTTGGAGTATACAGAAAACTCAACATTGAAAATAAAAGAAATCTTCTTAGGATTCATGAAAACTTATGAATATTACTCACAGATGGCAGCACATACAGGGTTTTGTGCTTTGACAAGGGAAGATTTAAATTAGTGTAAAGTTTATGAAGTTTTTTAATTATGTAAATTTTATCTAGCGAAAACTAAAGATTTATTCAATATTATGCAATTACAGTTTGATTATTATTGATATGAAAAATCATTTTTAGTATTTTATCCCGTGATGAATTATGGAATTGCTGTATCGAATTAATTTATTCAGGTTCATGTCCTTAAGTGTTGCAATTTTTTAAAATTAAGCTATGTTATAAATGATTGTTGGTTATTGTGTTTTTTGGTAAATTTATTTATATGCTTTCCTGTGTTTTTGTGTCATAGTGTAAATATTGTTTACCTAATAGGTACATCAGAAAATAAGCTGCATTTCAAATTAAATTAAATTAGCATGTGATGGTAAACTGATGTAATTAATTTTCTCTATTGGTTCAAAAAATAATTAAAAATTCCAGACTTTCTGGTTGAATTTGGAAACATTACAAAATTATAGTACTTACATCAGTTAGAGCTTTCCACAGTACATCATCTGCCACTTTACTAAACGGATCTAAATTGTAACGTACTGTATTGGAAAATAGAACTGGTTCTTGTGGAATAATTGAAATATTAGATCTCAGATGCTCTAGTTCAATAGTTGAAGTGTCGATGTCATCAATCGCTATTGTCCCTTCAATTGGTGCCAATCTAAATAACGATGCTATCAACGTAGATTTACCAGCACCAGTGCGCCCTACGATGCCAATCTGCCACACATAATATTTTCGAATTAATATCTTATTTTTGTTAAGTATTCATTGTATATTCGACTATTTTCGTGTTTGTACCATGTTTACTGCCCGTAGCAGATCTGATTAAGGTCTAAAATAGTAATTGGTTCAATTTGATGAACATATAAAGCATGTAAAGCACCGCTGATCCATCTTACATTAGGTATAATTACTAACATTTGATGTTTGTTGATAACTCTGAATTATAACATAACATTATGCTTTGTTTAATTAAAAATATTGTTCTGCCAAATTGAGCTCAAAATGTGACGAGATATCTCTTTTCAATTTCCACGTTAAGTTAACATCCATCTTCAGTTCAGTCAACTAACTGAATCATTTAGATGGGTATTGACAAATTCACATTTCCCATTATATATGTGCGCATAAATATTTAAAACATATAAACACGGTGGTAGGTCTTATGAGAAGATCAAAGAGTTGGGGTTCATTTATTGTTGCGTTAGAAAGTTTATTTTACGCCGCCACTTCTACACACACACCGCTGCATTTTCCCAAAACAAGTAGAAGGCCTTGAAATTCGTGCACAGAATAAAATCAGGCTAAAAGAAGCTGTTTGAGGCCTGGATGGTTCATTCAATATGGATGATAGTCTTATATAGACGTGGTAGTTATTTCACGTTACTAGTTACAATAATTAGCTACGCGACATGTAAGCGAATAACTATTTACGGGTCAAATGACAAAGTAGAGATTTTTGTAATTGCGTTATTCATCCAGCATTAATATTATATACTGTCAACTGTGATTACGGTTACTCGGTTCTACACATACAGCCCGAAAACCGATAACAAAGATTATAGACAGAGAATATTTGATTACAATACAAAATTGTAAATACTTGGCCTAACAAAACTACTGTAAAATATAAATAAACGTAAAAAAATAAATGTCATGGTCAAAATTAGATAGAGATTTATAAGATTTATTTTTGTTTCGTGAGCAACTGTATAGTTGGTAGAGTTATTTATGTAAACAATCACAGTACCGTAAGTTTAAATATCAAAAGTACTATAAGAGATATTGAATTGAGACCTACCTCGGTTTATGGGTCTTCCCGTCCTCTACAAGCCTGCTGCTTCATATTTTCTTTTTATGGCAAGGTAAAATTAAAAAAAATTGAAAACATGTTGTTTCTATACACCCCATCGAGCGGGGTCAATAGAAACAGGCATTGTTTTTCACGTCTGTTTCTATTTCAGAGGCAATAGAAACAGTAAGTATTGTTAAGGGATGGATAGAAACACAAACGAGTGGTAATCAGAGCAAAAAATTTAATTACAATATATCGTAACCGATACCCAAAAACAAAAAGAACAAAAGTGAGAATACAAAGTTTAGTTTAATAAATTATGAAGGCACTTAAGTCATCCTGAAAACAAATTTTGTCTTTCCAGCGAGAAGCAGACTTTGAGGTTTGAACAACTGGCATCAATTTTTTAATTACATCATCCTTGGAGAAAAATGATTCTTCATCAGTCAAGGAAAACATATTACTGCTGAGGGTTTTCTTGCAAAACAGTCCAACATAACCGTCATCTTGAAAGTCAGTGACTTTGGAGACATACATTCTAAATACATTTTTAGTTTTTCCATATACCTTCACGATTACAAAATCGTCAGGTTGGATTAATCTGTCAAGTTCTTTTGAAAGTTCGGCATTTGCAGAAGAATCGGATAATGTGAGATCTGAGTCACTGTCTTGCACAGAATAGTCCGAATCTTCTGGTGATGATTCTGAATCGAGTTTTTTATTTTTCTTTTTCCTGGCACTTACACTTTGTTTTCTGGTACCTGTGGAATTATCATTGTCAGTGCTTGTACCAGCAACAGATGTGCTAGGTCCAGCCTGATCTGGATCCGGTGGAAAATCTGCCACAGAAACACTTTTTCCTGGACCAACATCTACTTTCACTCGCTTTTTTCGAGCTGGAACTGTTTCTGTGTGTCTTAGAGCTGTTAATAGTTCCTTGAAGGAAGCATCAATAGCAGCAACAGGAGATAGTGCTGGTGTTGTGGCTCTTGAGGATTGGGTTGATTCAATAGACAAATTTGAGGAGGGTAGCATCTTTAGTACTTCCTTCCGATTTAGGGGCACAATACCACATTTTCTAAAGCCTGAAATTACATTTTCCGATTTGCATGATTCACACAGTTTCTTTAGCAAACTAGGAAACTTGCTCTTTTGAATGGTAGCTTCATTCTTGCCGGGTCCTTTTTTCCAATCTAGAAGGATTGAACGCCATGCCATTTTGAGAGGCCGAAAGAATGCCACGTCTAATGGTTGAGTGAGGTGCGTGGAGTTTGCTGGTAAAAATATAAAGTGGACATCATTTTCTGCACATTTTTTAATGAGATCCAAGGACAAGTGGCTAGATAAGTTGTCTCCAATCATATACTTTTTGCCAGGTAAACGTCTAAGATAAGGGCTATGGTTTCAACATAATCAGAAAAACAAAAGTTGTCGAACCAACCACTTTTGGTCCTATTGTATCTGGACCCATCAGGGCCTCCTTCTCTCCAACTTTCATACAAGTGTAAAGATTTATAGACTACATATGGGGGTAAGAGGTGACCATCACCAGCAGCTGAAAACATGACAGAAATGGAGCATTTGGTTGAGTTCATCACCCTTTCTGGGTACTTACATCCACGCTTAGTTATTACTTTAAGT